>CAWUPB010001199.1:2885000-3143661 GCA_963924115.1 Dovyalis caffra | reverse complement strand
TAAGAGGACCAAAACTCAGACAACAATCATAACAGTCTGAGTAGACACAAAGAGGTATCAGTTGAGTAGGTAAAAAAGATTTGTCTCTCCTAAAACAGTCAGTCAAACCGATTCTCAAACTCAAGTAGAACAAAAGATAATCATTGGCTTGAGTGAGTCAATTTCAATTAAAGAAAGTTCAGCAGACAGCAAACTGACCTGCATGTATGGTCCATGCTTTTGTTTCCTGTGGAAAAAAGAAAATACTCCATCAAAAAATTAATATAAATAGTATATTCAGAAAACTTCAAATTATTCACCTTCTCCCCAGAAGTAAAGTATGTACGCAACCCCAAAAGGCTATATGTTGCTCTGATGAGGTTCCCGAGACCACTTTCACTAACACCAAGTGATTTCAAAAATTCATTTCGTTCTTCAAATGGCAGTTCTGTAAGCTCTGATTCAACCTGCAATAATAAGCATCCTTAAATTACCTGCTTCATGCAACAGTTGAAAATCAACAGTTCAAAGCTTGTACAAGATATATCAATCTGAAATAGACAGCAGAACACATGTATAGAGGCAAAGGTTTCTAGAAGATATCACCATACCTGTGCAGAAATTGTCACCAGTCCAGATTGCAAATCAGATGCAAGACTCATCACTTCTTTGACGTAAGGATTATTTCCAGCATCAGCTAGTTCAGATTCTGCAACATTTGTCACATATATGACCGGTTTCATAGTAAGCAAGCAAAGATGCTTTACTGCATCCTTTTCAAAATCTGTTAATGTTACAGATCGTGCCGGTTTTCCTTCCATGAGTGCCTGCTGAATCCTTTCCAAGGCAGACTTTTCGGCCTCCTCCTAAAATAAGAAAATTGCATTATTTTATATATTCAGAGAGCCATACTTTAGCCATACATCTAAAATTGAAAATATGGCAGACAGGCTGCTCGCATAGGCATTGAAAGCCACAAAACCTCATTTTACCTTGAGTTTAGATTGTGAATCCTTTGGCTTCCCTTTCTTGAGCTTCTCTAATCTTTTCTCAATCTGCATTTCTTGTAAAATGCATAAATTAGTTCTGTCAGCTTATTTGACGAGGATTGGCATATGTAACTGTAGGATACGAAGGTTATCATCACAAGGAACTTTCAAGTAAATACAATTGAAAGGCAAAAGGCACTGATAAAGAACAAGAGGACAAGATCTCATTGGAGCACCTTATCATTTTTATTTTTGCACCAAGTAATGTGTTAAGACTTTAAAGACTATCACTAAAGTAAATCAAGACAAATTATTTGAGATTTACGCAAGGATTTAGAAAATCCCGAACTATGTAGGACAGCAATAAAATGAAGTCCTTGTATAAACTTCCAAAATCCAAACATTGATAACGAACAACTAATTGGTAGAGAAATATATGGTTATATTTGAGGAAGCAAAACGTAAAATATTGGTCAGAAGAAAATGAAGAAACATTGAGATTTTAAACTACACAGCATCTGCCCGGCACTGCTGAACACTGCCATGAATGATAGTTGTGGGTTTTGAGTTTATCATATGGCAAGTTGATAATGACATAGTCAAGAGTTGCAAAGGTAGGACTTCTGCTGTTGAAGTAATGAAATTCATATGAAATTTAAATCATTTTTCTTCTATATCAAAGAAAGTGTAGAATTTTGTAAATATTTCAGCCAAGATCACAAAGACAGCTAAATGGTTTTCCTAGATTGAAAACTAAGAACTTTGACTCCAAAATACTGTTTATGCTCATCAAAAGGAGTATAAAGGGGTTGACTAAATAGTGGCCATCTTTCTAGTCCAAGTTGAGCCATAGCCTTAAATCCCAGCCCCATGAAGGGCATAATAAAAGCTGCTGATCAATGATCAATAAGCATGAATTGAACCACACAACTACCACCAAAGGACATGAATCCAAGGTTCCACTAAATCTCTTTGGCACTAGCAAGCCCTTACCACTAGACCACCAGCCTTTTTTGTAGTTGCTAGTAAATACTAAAGTAATTTAGAGTATATATTTAAAGATCATTAACGAATCAGATTTAAGAACAAATGATAAAAACCTATCCCATGCATTCTATAACAAAAGTTACCAAAGCGATCTTACCCTTAAAAATAAAAAAAAATAAAAAAAATTAGAGCATAAATTTCAAATACTTGGGCATTTAAGCTTGCTCTTTTGCAAGTTTCTAAGATCCCATTACAGTTTGCACTTTGCTGTATATGAATACCATCACAAATAAAGAGTTAAAGACACAATATGAACATGCTGAAGTAGCGAATTTTCTAGCTCTATTCAGCATACCTGATCCAAATCTGAGAAAGCAAGCTCTAAGTTGATTACATCAATATCAGACTTAGGATCGACCTTGCCATTTACATGAACAATGTCATTATCTTCAAAACAGCGCACAACCTGGACCAATAATGAATATGCATTTAATACACAACATGAAAAGGTCTCAATAATATACCTATTGCCTAGCAACAGTATTCAGAATTTTGCAAAAAAGTAGGCTCTCAGTTGACATTCAAAATTATGAATATGGTTTTGTAAGCTAAACAAGTCATTCCGCCATCAGGTAATGACTACACACATCCTCATCTAGTCTAAGGAAACAACAAAATATGTATATATAATAATGTCAGCTCTGTAAGCTTTATGTTTAGTTCGAGGGCTACCTCCCATCTTAACAAGAGAAGCCTCGGCATTGAACCTAAGATTGTTTGGGGTAGGAGAAAGGGGTTTACCACAAGGATAAACCTAGAAATAGCCCCCCCCCCCCCCAAAAAAAAAAAAAACAATAAATAAATAAAACAGCAGTTTTGTTAAGTATACTGCAACTGGAAGTAGCTAGAAAAGAACATCAATGTGAACCAAGATGAACCTGAAGAATGGAATCAACTTCACGAATATGCGACAAGAACTTGTTACCCAACCCCTGCAAGAAATAAATCAAAATAACAAGAATATAAGCCAACAAGGCACAATCAAACTTCTAGTCCAAAAACAAAGCCACATGTTTTCCTTAAAAATGGCATAACACCCAAGAATCCATTAATTTCAAAATAAACCAATACTAGTAAAAGAAATATCAAACAACCTCCCCTTGACTGGCACCCTTGACAAGCCCGGCAATATCGACAAATTCGATAGAAGCAGGGACAACTCGTTGAGACTTGCTTAGTTCAGAAAGTACACTGAGTCTTGAATCAGGAACAGCAACAATCCCCACATTCGGTTCTATTGTACAAAATGGAAAATTAGCAGCTTGAGCTTTTCCATTCTCCACCTAAAAAACATGCCATTTAATCCCACATCAAGCACTTCATACACCAAAATAACAACAAACGTAATAAATGCCAAAATCCATAGTCCTCCCTCCAAAATTTCTAACTTTTGTATTACACATTTAGCAGAGAGACCACAAGAACAATTCTTTATCCATTTCTGTTATTTTCTAAAGAAGCAAAAAAATTTAGCAGAAGGGGTGGTAGAGATACTTACAACAGCATTAAACAGAGTGGATTTTCCAACATTAGGGAGTCCAACAATTCCAGCTTTCAAGCTCATGCTTATCTTTGAAGCGGAAGTGGAAAACCGCCTATTGGCAATCCCGAAAAAGCCTATAAATTGGGAGTCGCTAGTGAAGAAAGAATGGTTTCTACATAGAGGAAATGATGGTATTGACTTCTTTGGAAGACGCGACAAAGCAGGCACAAGGTTGCCGCATGCTACTCTTGCCATTTTGGGGACAGAGGGAGAGAGGGTTTATCTGCGAGAAAAACAGAGGGAAAAGTGGCCACTGAATGTAAAACCTCTCACCGTTTTTTCTTTTTCTTTTATTATTATTTATGAGTAAATTATAAATTAGTCCTTCTTGTTTTGAGAAATAAATTAATTAGCCTCTTCTGTTAAAAACTTATTATTTAGTCTTTTACGTTTTAATTTCATCAATAACTTAGTTTTTTTCATCAGTTTTTCGTTAAATTAGTGATTTTTTCCTCTCAAATTGCTTTTTTTCATGTCTTATTTCTCTTCTTCGCTCATTTTTTACTCTTTTCGAAAACAAAAATCACTAATTTAAAAAAAAACTGATTAAATGACTTAATTATTAAAAAAATAAAAACACGAAAGATTAAAAAAAAAGACTAATTAATTTGTTTTTCTAAATAAAAGAGACTAATTTATCATTTACTCGTTCATTTATTTATTATTAATTAGTTCTCGCATCATTAACTAGAGATTTGAACATATAAAATTCATCATATTAAAATTGAATGTGTTTTCTTTCACAATACAACATTAATAATTCATCACTTTTTTGGTTAAATTAGTGGTTTTCCCCCTCAAATTGTCTTTTTCTTTATGCCTTATTTCTCTTCTTCATTCATTTTCTACTCTTTTTTCAACAAAAAAAAACACAATTTGAAAACAAAAATTACTAATTTAATGAAAAACTGATAAAATAACTAAGTTGTTAAAAAAATTAAAACATAAAAGATTAAATGATTAATTTTTGAAAAAAAAACTAATTAATTTGTTTTTCTAAATAAAAGAGACTAATTTATCATTTACTCGTTCATTTATTTATTATTAATTAGTTCTCGCATCATTAACTAGAGATCCGAACACATAAAATTCACCATATTAAAATTGAATGTGTTTTTTTTCACAATACAGCATTAATAATTCATCACTTTTTTGGTTAAATTAGTGGTTTTCCCCCTCAAATTGCCTTTTTCTTTATGCCTTATTTCTCTTCTTCATTCATTTTCTACTCTTTTTTCAAAAAAAAAAAACAAAAATTGAAAACAAAAATTACTAATTTAATGAAAAACTGATAAAATAACTAAGTTATTAAAAAAATTAAAACATAAAAGATTAAATGATTAATTTTTGAAAAAAAAGACTAATTAATTCGTTTTTCTAAATAAGAGAGACTAATTTATAATTTACTCGTTCATTTATTCATTATTAATTAGTTTTTGCATCATCAACTTAGAGATCTCAACGCATAAAATTCATCATATTAAAAGCGTTTTATTTCACAATACAACCTTAATAAAACATAATATAACAAATCAGTCATAACAAAACACAACACAACACAATAGTACTAAACAAGCTCTTAATTAATCTTCAAACATTTGACCAATATCCTGGTCTAAGGTGGCATTCTCGTACCAATAACTGGCTAAGACTGAAGTTTAAAAGGTTGCAATGGCCCATCAAGTTCACCAGTTTTGGTCAAGAAATGGCTAAGGAACTCTTTGTACTTGAAGGCTTTATAGATTGGAGGATTGCGCGCATTAATAACTGGTCTTGCAGGCTCTATGATGCTGTCATCACTGGGAAGGAAAAAGCATGCAACACTTGTTCTAGCTTTTCTTGAATTTGTCACAGCTCGATGCTCAACACTTTTCAGCTTGTTGTTACTGATAATCTATAACATCAACAACACCAAATTTTGTCAGTTTAAAGCCAAAATAAGATCTTAAAGCTAGCAGAACTAAAATTTTATATCCATATGATCTTGTTTTAATCCAGAATATCCAACCAGGAAACTGTGATATAAAATTTTGTTATTCAAAATATTAATTTCTGATGACAATATTCCATGCCAATGAATTTTTTAAAAAAGTCAACATTAGACAGGGAAAACAAGTTGGACAAGTTAGAAAGATTCAAGCATCCAGTATTATCACCTTATATATATTTCTTGATTGAGACTTTTAATGACAGTGTTATAACGGAGAGCTTCAAGTAAAAAAATCTTGAAGACTAGAAGGTATCAATAAAAAATAGTAGAGAGTCTTGACCAAAACAAATTAGAAAACAAAATAGTTAAACGTGAAGAAAACTCAAAAACTGATCTGATTATACCAACCAGAAAAATGAAAAAAGAAAAAATGGGAGGTGTACCTGCATTTGGTAGCCCATGTTGACCACAAATGCATTAGGAAGAGGGTCAACACCAATCCATTCACCATCCTTCAGGACCTGAAGGCCGCACACATCACTATCTTGGAGTAAAATGGTGATGAGGTTAGGATCACAATGTGCAGGCACTCCAAAGGTCAAACTTGGGTCTGGACATGGCGGATAATGATTCACCAACAGTGTTGAAACTTCACTCAGTTTACCCCCAAAATACCCACTCTCTACCCCAAGTCCTTCACCAATCAACTCCAATATTCTTGACCCCAATTTCTTTACTTCAGCAGCATAAGCCCCAACAACCTCTCTGCAAATTATATGAAGATAATTTAGGGGAAAAAAAAACTAGAGAAATTATGACTGCAGCAAGCTTGATTTACCGGTATCTGGTTGGCTTTTCAGGCCAGTGTTGGATGCTTTCCTCCAGAGGATGACAAGAATTCAGTAAATTGTCACGCCATAAATGAACATCTTCAGTGGCATAAAGCATGCTGCTTGGATACAGCATGCAATACTTGTTCTTCTTTGGATTCTCAATATAGAAGCTTGCCTTGTCTTCTTCAGGCAACGTAAAGAATTCCTTGAAGACCCTCATGGTGTCATTCATCAAATCTTCCTCTACGCCATGATTGATCACCTGCTTCATGTTTGTGTTCGTCAATGATTAACATGTTGAACATATGATTATCAAAGATAAAATGATCACAAGAGTAAAATTGTTGAAGTTGGGAACCTGGAGAAATCCATATTCTTGGGCTGCCTTCAAAATTTTCTGTATAGTAACATCTCTATCTTTACTCGCTGTTTCAGCAAGATCTATCACTGGTATGGACTTGCTTGCCGAAAAAGTGATATTCCCCGGTCGTTTTTCAGGCGGAAATATGTACTTTTCAGGCACAAATTGAACGTTATTCCAGCTTGAAATGAGCTTCTCCATTGCTGTAGCTAAGATGATGAATTTCTATGCTATACTAATAACACAAGCTTGTGTTCAATTTGGTTCTCTCTCAACTCCAAATGAATTTGTGACTTATATTACTAAAAAAAACTAAAAAAATCTGAGAGAGTCACTTTCATTTCTGTAGCAATTCCATTCTTTTTTTCCCTTCAAAGGCTGACCGCAGGCTGAACGAGCCTAGTCAAGTTTACATCCATTTATTGTGGCATTTTATTATTATTATTATTTTTTTTTTTGAGGGTTGGTTGCGGGCTCAAGCAAGCCGGGCCTAGCTCTCAAGCCTGCACAAACAGTCCCAGCCAGCCTTTGTCTTCCTTTTTTTTTTTTTCATTCAAATCATTCATTTTTATATTTTTTTTATCATAAAATTAGGTGTGAAAATATAAAAAAAATATCTATATTTTTTTAAGCTTTACGTATAGTTTGACGGTAATAGAATATATGTGATATTTTTTTAGATTTTAGTTTAAACCTATATATCCGATTATATTATTTTTATTGTTTAAAACTTATTTTTTCAATTGTTTGTTTCTTATTAAAATTCTCATCGAATTAATTTTTTTTTATTTTATATAATTTTATTTTTTAATAAATTTGATTTTTTTTATATATGGATTTTGAAATAAAATTTTAAAAGATGATTGTTTTATATTTTAGAATATATTATTATAATTTATATGATTGATTATTTTTATTATTTTTAAATGAGAGGAATGTAATTACTTATATAAATTCTGATGAGAGAGAGAAAGCTAAAATTTTATTTTAGATAATTTAACTTGATTTTTTTAAAAATAATTTGACTTTTTTTTTATAAAAAAAATTAATGATTAGTTAAAAAATTCACAGGTTTTATTTGGTGTGTGTGTGTGTGCACATATCGTACTTAGCAAATTCAGAATAAATAAAAAAATAATCAAATTTTATAGTATAGTAGCTTTTATTTAAATATATTCACTTCGATATATTTCATGCGATTTACGTGGGTTTTTTTATATAATTTTATTTATTTATTTTATATATTCTAAATCTATTAAGTCCGATATATATATATATATATATATATATATATATATATATATATATATATATATATATATAATCAGAAATTATCGAAACCAATTTTATAATAGTTTTTATTTAAATCTTTTCACTTCAATATATTTTATGTGATTTAAGTGGTGTTTTTTATATATTTTTTAATTTTTTAATTTTTTTATATACTCTCAATCTGCTAAGTACGATATATATATATATATAGAGAGAGAGAGAGAGAGTTAGTTAGTTAGTTAGTTTTGTTAGAAATTAATTATATATGCACACATAACATCAATTATTTATTTTTTATTTTTTTCTTGTTCTAAAATATGTATTTTTAAATAAAATAGTTTAATTAATGTTTTAAAAGAGCCTCTTAATTATTCAAATATAAATTTTTATACTAATATTATAAATTATTTTTTAATATATATATATATATCAAACAAGTTCGTTCAATATATAGATTTCATTTACATTAATGTTCGTAAATAAAACATCTACTCGCATCACACCATACGAATCGTTAATCCTGTATACATAATGTTTGTTTGACCACAACATAACATGAGTATCTAACTAGTAAGGAAGCTAGAGGAGGTGAAAAATAATTTTGCATGAACAGAAGCCAATTGTTTGGTTACTTGGAAGCTTGTTAAGTTGGAGTAAGATGACTTTCAACTAATGTTGATTGATAAATTTTGGTATTTACATAAAAATGAACTAATGTTTTTAGGATAACCAGTTTAATCCTACCTTATATAATAGCATTCGTTTATATTTTATCTTACGTTTTTAATTACATCTATTATTTATTGCATATTGTTTTAGTCTTTAATCTGTCATTCCGATGCATTTTTCTAATTGTTAATAATTTTGTTAATCAAAATATTTCTAATTAAAATTAAAAAAACTTAAAAAATCACATGACCGTATGTTTTATTTTTTAAGTTTTTAATTTTATTTTATTCAATTAAGAAATTACAATGGGCGAAAAATATGCTCCTAATAACATATTTGAGATTTAAATATTATTAAAAAATATAATTAATATAATTAAAAATGTTTAAACAGAATGAAGAATAAATCTCTTATATATCAACAGATATATCAACAGATTGAACTATTTACTCATATTCTTATAATTGCATTTTATATTAAATTATTTTTAAGTCTTATTTTTTTATAATAAGATAATTTTAAATTTATTTATAAAACATAAAATACTTTATGACATATCAATGATATGTCAGCTTTTTTACAAAAAAAAAAATCATGTGCAGTTGGTCCATTTCTTTTGGCCTGTCAATTTATAACTCTCTCCGGTTTCTTTTTGATTAACGTTAAGAGCAACTGACCCCGCAGTTGCGTAAACTGTGGCCAAAAATTCCTCGAAATCTTTTTGATTTCAGCAAATCATAAAAAGGAGGATTTGGAGGAATTTTTGGACACCATTTCTGCAACTGCGGGGCGGGGCCGATTGCTGGTGGTGTTAATCAAAGAGAACGAGTGGAGTAGGGAATTGGCGGGTCAAAGGAATACCAGGCAGTGGAAAAAAAAATGCCAAATGGCTTTATTTGGTTGTTCCACAGCATCGATGAGCCCAGAGAAAACAATAATGATTGATCCCAACAACGACCATAAACTAGCTGTTGTAGTCTACAGATGGTTCCCTTTCACCTCATGCCAAGCAACATAATTTTCTCTAATAATATAAAAAAAAATGATAAAAATTTTATGAAACAATGAATGTTAATATGGGTGTTTAAATATTTTTTATATTTTTATTACTCATAATTTTTAATGTAATTCACTTTATCATTTAATGTGAGAAATTGAAAAGGTCATGTAATTGATTCAATAATTTATGTACTTTTAATTATCCATAATGTCTTTCAATTCTCTTAATTTTGAAGCCTATAAATAAGCTTGATTTTTATTAGTTTGTGTATAAGTATTTTGAAGAGATTGAGAGAATTATTTGGAGTTGTTACCTCTTTATCTCTTGTATTCTCTTTATTTTCATAGTGAAATCGTTTCTCCGTCATTTTTCTCTTCAATTTTATTGTTGTTATCATTTCTTTTATAATATGTTATCGGCACGAAGCTTTGACCAACTTAGATAATAGACCACGAGGTATATATCTATTAAAAAAACTCAATCATTTGTTTCAATAATTTGATTGTTTTTCGACACGAGTATTCTACCAAAAGATCTAAATTATCTAGGTCATTAAGAAGTATGTATCTAATTTATCTTGTACTTTAAATACGATAATACATAGAATATATATTTGAAAAAGTTAAATAATTTAATATATAGAATCTAATGATCTAATATATATTATTTGAAAAGTTTAAATTTTATTATTATGTTTGTTTTTATTTAAATTTTATCATTACATTTTGTTTTTTCAAATATTATTATTATACTTTGCATATAAATTTTTTATCATATCAAATCTCATAAATTATGATTTTGTGGCTCTTGACATTTCGGGCAAGAATTATTGATCATGGATGTTTGATGCCGAGTAAATATTCTTTACTTTTCGTGTCTCGAATATGCTCCCGTAATAGTAATATCGAGAAAAAAGATTTTAAGAAATATTCTAAATCAATTTCATACTCGCTCGTAGCTAAATAAAATAACGAGCTATTAATGAAAAATAATAAATCTCGCCTAATCGGGTCTACTCCACTTCATGAAGTGAATGCGACAACTTATAATAATTTTAGACATGAACGAAGACGTGGTCATAACCATAGACGTGATCGGAATAATTATCGTTATAATTGTGATAATCATAATCATACACCTCACCACCGTAAATGGATAAACTATGAAAAAATAAGATAATAATAAAATAGATCAAGTCGGTATTTTGAGAATAAATGTTATAAATGTAGCAAGAATAGATATTGATCGTGTATCTATTATACACCAAAATACCTCATTGAGTCTTATTAAGCCTCGTTAAAAAAGAAAAGAATAAAATATAGAGGTCATTTTAATATATTAAAATTATAGTAATTGAAATCAATTACTTGTTAATTTTTTTATTTATAAATAAGATGTTTTACATTTCTTATAATTTTTATTGTATAGTGATAGTTATGAATTTATTTTGGTATATATTTATTTATTATAAAGAATATATTTATTTATTTATTTGTGCTTATTTAATTATTTATCTTATGTTAATATTATATCCGATAGTATCAATCTAATAGATGGCTCTAGAATAGTGAATATATTATTACTTGAAGAGATAATTTTTAAAGGCTCTATTTGTGCAAATATATTATTACTTGAAGTGATAGAATTTAAAGGCTCCGGAAGAGTAAATATATTATTATCTAAAAAGATAAATTTTATTATAAATGATGCATTATTTTCTCTAAAGTCTCATAAAAATTTATTGAGTTTCAAAGATATTTGTCTAAATAGACATCATATCAAGACACAAATGTAACAAATATTGAGTACGTATATATTATAATTATTACATCGGGTAGAAAATATGTATTTAAAAATTTTTTTGTTTTCTCTTTTAGTCTTTATTACAAGCATTTGATGATTGAAACAAATGATATAGTAAACCGGATGTTTACTGATTTAAACACTTTTATTATGTAACATAACCAGTTAGATTATCCTGGGTCTCATGATATGAAAATTTATTAAAAATTCATATAGACATTTATTAAAGATCTAGAAGATTCTTCAATTTAATAAATTTTCATATTCTGCTTGTTCTCAAGGCAAATTGATTATTAAGCTATCATTAAGTAAAATTGAGATTGAATCTCTAGCATTTTTAGAATATATTTAAGATGATATATGTGGATTAATTTATCCACCATATGGATCGTTTAGATATTTTATTATTTTAATAGATACATCCATAAGATAATCACATTTATGCTTATTATTTACTCGAAAAATGACATTTTTGAGGTTACTAGCTCAAATAATTTGATTACGAGCATAATTTTTAGATTATGCCATTAAAATAATTTACCTCCATAATGTTGATGAATTTATCTTCTAAGTACTAAATAATTATTGATTGGCTATTAGAATAAAGTTGAACGACCTATTGCTCATTTTTATACTTAGAAAGATTTAGTAGAATCATTTATCAAAAGACTTTAATTGATAGCTAAATCATTACTTATGAAAATAAACTCTTTGTTTATGTTTGAAGACAAGCAATCTTATAGGCAACAATACTTATTCGTTCGGATCTACAAGTTATTAGAAATTCTTTTCTCTTTAATTGGTTTCGGTCATAAACTAAATATTTATCATCTAAGAATTTTTGGATATATGTCCATAATGCTCCTCTACAACAAAATAAAATGAGCATTTTAAAGGAGATTGAGAATATATATTGAATTTAAATCTTTTTCGATAATTTAATATCTTGAACTATGAACAAGAGGTATTTTTACGGCTCGATTTTGATGAAACAGCTTTTTCAAAATTAGAGAGAGAGGATAAGCAAAATAAATAGTTTTAAATGTTAAAAAAAGAGATTACATGGAGTACTCTATCTTTATATCACCTTGATCCTCGTACGGAACAATGTCGGCTTGAAGTTTAGAATAATTCATTTATAAAGTATTACAAACTAACTACCGAGATGCATTCTCAAATCCAAAAAGAGTAACTAAAATGCATGTTTTTTTCCTAAAAATGCTCCTATTTTAATTGATTTCCTAGAAAGACAATATGTTAATATCATAGTAATTGAATCTAAAGCACGCCTAAAGCATGAAAGATCAATTGGTTCTAAAAAAATCCTCGAAAGAAAAAGATAAATAATTAGAGTGAAAATATAAAGAATGCAAATATTCACAAAACCGTTCAAGATATTTATGATAACGAGCCTCTAAACGAAGTCCAAATACTTGAGAAAAATTAAGAGATTTTGATAAATTATATCAATACAAGAAGAAAATAGGACTAAAAAGAAACGTCCATTAATAATATTTTTGCATGTAATATTATAATTGACATTTTGAATGAAAATAAGGATTCTAAACATAAATTTATCATGGAATATCTACATAAAGATGGTTGATCTAAATAAACAATCCATGCGAAATTATATTCTTTTACAAGTGAGTAGTTTTTTAAATCATAGTCAAAATATCTAAAGATGTTAAGCCAATGGGATATAAATGGGCATTTGTACGAAAACAAAATAAGAGAAAGATGAGATTGTGAGATAATATTGCTTGCATAATTCAATTAAAGAAAGAATACATTAAAGTGGCAATCCGACGAATTTATTCACTAATGACCTATCACAATTTTTGAGAAAATGATTCATAAGATTAAGATGCGTTGTCTTAAAGATTTTAAATGATGCTTTCAATGAGGGGAACCCAACATAGAGTTTAATATGTACAAAGAATGTTGTACTCTTTTTCCTTCATTGGGATTTTTTTCATTGATTTTTTTCTAGTAAAGTTTTAACAAGACATGTTCATTATACAATGGACATTTAAGGAGTGTTATAAAATAATAAATATCCATATGAATGTTTATATACTTTTCATATCTCCACTACTCATTATTCTTAATGTGATTCAATTCACTATTCAATATGAAAAATTAAAAGAGTGATGCAATTGATTCAATAATTTATATACTTTTAATTGCTTATAGTCCCTTTCGATTCTCTTCTTAATTTTGAAGGTTATTAATGGGTTTGATTATTCATTAGTTTGTGTACAAGTATTTTATAGAGATCGAGAAAATTGTTTAGACACTACAATAAAAAGATGAGTTTGCGATAGGAAATTAGTGATGGTCCAAAAATCATTGCTAATTTTCAAAATTTGCAATGGTTTTAAATGATTCAGCGAGGGTCCAAAAAACCGTAACTAAAATTCCTTAAAAACAATCATTTTCACGCAACGGTTTGACAAATCGTCACTAAATTCCCAGGTATCAATTTTTTTATATATATTTATGGACCGTATTTGCGATGGTTTTTCCGAAAAAAATAGTTGCAAATATTAGACTTAGCGACGATCCACAAAGCTCGTCGCTAATACCGTTACAACAATAATTATATTTAAAAAAAGAAAAAATCAAAATTTGTAACGATTTTTTTGCAAAACCTCCGAATTAGCGACAATCCGAAGACCGTCGCTACACCGTTACTAAAATCCCAAAACAAAAAAAAATTTAAAAACCAAGATTTGCAATGCTTTTTTTTTTTTTTTTTTGCAAAATACCACAATTAGTGACACTAACCCATTGCTAAAATTAAAAATCGAAAAGAAAATATTTTAAAACCAATTTTTGCAATGGTTTCTTCAAAAAAACCGTTGCAAAATATCAAATTAGCGACGAGTCTAATAGACCATCACTAAAATCAAATCGTTGGTGAGAAACAATTAATTTTCATAATTTAAAAACTAAAATTGATAATTAGCGACGGGTTTAGCAACGGCTTATAGATCGTTGTTGAACTTTAATCTTTAAAAGCTATCCCACTCGAAAATTTTCAAAATTGATTCTCTCTCCAGCTCTTTTCTTCTCCTCCAGTTTAGCTCCCATCTACCCAAATTAACCATAAAATCTTCCCCCTCTCCCTTATTTTCCTTCCAATCTTCTCCTCTCTTTCCTTCTTCCCTTTCTCCCTTCCATCTCTCCCCCTTTCTTCCCTTTTTTCCTCCTTATTTCTTTCTTTCTCTTCTCTTCCTCCACCGATCGTTTTTTTGACCGAGACAACTCTAGTGAAGTCCTTCCACCGATGCAAACCCCTCTCCTCCTTTTGTTGGTGAAATGTCGTCCCCCATCTAACGTCTTATTCTATTTTTGTATTTTTCAATTATTTAGTTAATTAATATAATTTAAATATTGTTAATTTAATTAATTATTATTGTTAATTGCATGTGTTATTTTTATTATTAATTGGTGATTTAATTAATATTATTGTAATTTGTTAATTTAGATAGTTTATTTGTTAAAAAAATTTAATTGGTATTAATTTGTGTTAATTGTGATAGTTTAAATGTTTAATTGTTAATTGTGTTGTTAATGTTATTGTTAATTATTGATTTAATTAATATTATTGTTAATTTTTAATTTAGTTCTTTTAATTGTTAAAGAAATTTAATTGTTATAACTTATTGTTAATTGTAAGTATATATATATATTAATGTTATTGATATTTTTATTTTTAACTATTGATTTAACTAATTTTATTGTTAATTATTAATTTAGTTAGTTTAATTGTTAATTTTATTATTTAGAAAATTAAATTGTCATTATTTTTTGTTGTTAATTTAACTCGTTGTTGTTATTAGTTTAATTGGTAATTTAGTTAACTTATTGTTAAATGTTACTTATTAATTTAGCTAGTTTAATTTTCGGTATTTTTGAAAGTTAATTATTTTAGGAAATTGTTAATAAGTTATTAGAAATATATTATATTATAAGTAATGAAAAAAATAATTAGTAACTAAAAAATTAATTAAAAATTTAAATATTAATTAAATTATAATATATATTTGTTTAGTTATTTTAAAATTTATTAGTAATTAAGCTTATTTATTTGTTCATTAAGTTAAATAGTTAAGTAATTAGAATATTAATTAAGAATAAAGAAATTAAGTTTTTACGAAACTATATTCAGTAGATAATAAATTAAGCTATTAGAAATATTTTAAATGTTTAGTAATTAAAAAATAAGTAGTATTTAAAAAATTAATATATACTTGTTCAATTTATATTTAGTAATTAAAAAATTAATAAGTGATTAAGTTTATTTAGTAGTTCATTAAGTTAAGGTGCTAAGTAATTACAAAATTAATTAATAAATTAAATTGTAATATATATTTATTTAGTAATTTTAAAATTTATTATTAACTAAGCTTATTTAGTTGTTTATTAAGTTAAATAGTTAATTAATTAGATTATTAATTAAGAATAAAACAATTAAGTTTTTTTTTGAAATTATATTCAGTAGATAAAAAATTAAGTTATTAGAAATATTTTAAATGTTTAGTAATTAAAAAATTAAATAGTATTTAAAAAATTTATAAATACTTGTTGAATTTAGATTTAGTAATTAAAAAATTAATAAGTGATTAAGTTTATTTAGTGGTTCATTAAGTTAAGGTGTTAAGTAATTACAAAATTAATTAATTAATTAAATTGTAATATATATTTATTTAGTAATTTTAAATTTTATTATTAATTAAGCTTATTTAGTTCTTTATTAAGTTAAATAGTTAAGTAATTAGAATATTAATTAAGAATAAAAAAAATTAGGCTTTTTCAAAATTATATTCGAGTAGATAAAAAATTAAGTTATTAGAAATATTTTAAATGTTTAGTAATTAAAAAAATTAATAAGTGATTAAGTTTATTTAGTGGTTCATTAAGTTAAGGTATTAAGTAATTACAAAATTAATTAATTAATTAAATATTAATTAAATTGAATATATATTTATTTAGTAATTTTAAAATTTATTAGTAATTAAGCTTATTTAGTTGTTCATTAAGTTAAATAGTTAAGTAATTAGAATATTAATTAAGAATAAAGAAATTAATTTTTTTCAAAATTATATTCAGTAGATAAAAAATTAAGTTATTAGAAATATTTTAAATGTTTAGTAATTAAAAAAATAAGTAGTATTTAAAAAATTAATATATAATTGTTGAATTTAGATTTAGTAATAAATATTTTTTTTAGTAATTACAAGTTTAATTAGTAATTAAAAAATTATTTTGTTTAAAATGAATTCGGATCATTCTTGGATTAACTTTAGATTAACCGATGGACAATTAAATGAGTGTTTCGTAGAAGGGATTAATCAATTTCTTAATTTTGCGATTAGTCATCGAGAGTGGCATAGAGAGCACGCAATACGCATGATAAATATATATATAATTTTTTTATAATGATCCAAAATAATTAATTAAAGATTTGAGTATATTTAATATATTTACGTATATTAATGATTTCGGCGTAATGTATTGGGTCGTGAACCCGATCCTCACGAAGTTTTCTTGAGGACTCATCGGAGAAAGATTGATGATCAATTTGTCTTTGTCGAGCAACGGTTAAGACTTATTGGCGTAAGCTATTAGTTTATAACGTTATTTCATGTATATTAATTTGTAACGTTATTTCACATACCTGTTTTAATATTGTATATTTCACAATTATGCGAGAGACCAGTAAAAAGATTAATAAATGAGGAAGAGGTTGCTAGCCGAGCGGTTGGGGGGACTCGCATCGACCGGAGCCGACATTAATGAGATTTGTAGGAAGGCCGTTGGTGGAGGAGATAGTAAGAAAAATGATGTACGGACTCGGGTCACACGCATCTCACTATTACTCTAACGTCAATACGGCCTCAAGCTCGGCGACTTCGCAATTCCATGCTGCTGATGAGGCACTCGCTTAAGGAAGTCAATGATCAAACATCTACAAAAACGATAGATATCCATAACCCACGAGGTACTATCACAACCCTAGAAGATACTCGTCACATTGTTATTAGCTACAACAAATGAGTTAAAGGGTATAGTCGACGAGCAATATACGATGATATCACGGATGCGAGCAGATGTTCATGCAGCATTTTCAACAAGGTGGTAGTTCATCCGTCGTGCCCGAGAGTGACGACGACTCCACCCAACCTCCGAGTGATCCCGGCAATTTCTCTTAGCTATCATGTTTTCTTATAATAACAACAAACTTTGTACTTGTTTTCATGAATTTAATAATTGAATAATATTTATTACGTTTTAATATAATTTATATTAATAATTATAAAATTATAAAATATTATGTTTTAGATATTTAGTATACTTTTTTTAATAGGAATTGGTTAATTTTAGATATTTAAATTGGGGGTGAACAAAAAATTAAAATCAAACAATTAGCGACGGTTTAGACCATCGCTAATCCCTAATAATTTGTGATGGTCTCCGGACCGTTGCAAAGTCCGCGCTAAATTGCAATAGACTTAGCCAGGGTTTTTTTTCACCATCGTAAATATTCTCTCGTTTTACTACCATATTTAGCAACGGTTTTTTATTTTTTTGCGACGGTTAGTTCGTCGCAAAATTAGTAACGATCCAAAAACTATCATAAAAATTTAACTCGGCATTTTCGAAAGGGTCTTTTGACCGTCGCTAATTCAATTGATTTTTGTGGTGAGAGTTGTTATTTTTTGTATTCTCTTTATTTCATACTGAAATCATTTCTCCATCATTTTTCTCTCCAATTCTATTGTTGTTACCATTTATTTTATAACAGAAAAGGTAATTCGAGCCAAGCCTTAAAATACTCTAATAAGAATTTATTTCATGAGATAAACATGGATATTTGTTTTTATATAATACTCAAAATCTTTCATATGTCTTTAGGTTTCTAGTTGCACTCTATTTGTCCTTAAAAGTATTTGAAATATTCAATATGTCCTTCTAGTTAATAAGAGGACCAAAACTCAGGCAACAATCATAACAGTCCGAGTATACACAAAGAGGTATCAGTTGGGTAGGTAAAAAAGATCTCTCTCCTAAAACAGTCAGTCAAACTGATTCTCAAACTCAAGTAGAGCAAAAGATAATCATTGGCTTGTGTGAGTCAATTTCAATTAAAGAAAGTTTAGCAGACAGCAAACTGACCTGCATGTATGGTCCATGCTTTTGTTTCCTGTGGAAAAAAGAAAATACTCCTTCAAAAAATTAATATAAATAGTATATTCAGAAAACTTCAAATTATTCACCTTCTCTCCAGAAGTAAAGTATGTGCACAACCCCAAAAGGCTATATGTTGCTCTGATGAGGTTCCCGAGACCACTTTCACTAACACCAAGTGATTTCAAAAATTCATTTCGTTCTTCGAACGGCAGTTCTGTAAGCTCTGATTCAACCTGCAATAATCAGCATCCTTAAATTACCTGCTTCATGCAACAGTTGAAAATAAACAGTTCAAAGCTTCTACAAGGTATATCAATCTGAAATGGACAGCAGAACACATGCATAGAGGCAAAGGCTTCTAGAAGGTATCACCATACCTGTGCAGAAATTGTCACCAGTGCAGATTGCAAATCAGATGCAAGACTCATCACTTCTTTGACGTAAGGATTATTTCCAGCATCAGCTAGTTCAGATTCTGCAACATTTGCCACATATATGACCGGTTTCATAGTAAGCAAGCAAAGATGCTTTACTGCATCCTTTTCAAAATCTGTTAATGTTACAGATCGTGCTGGTTTTCCTTCCATGATTGCCTGCTGAATCCTTTCCAAGGCAGACTTTTCAGCCTCTTCCTAAAATAAGAAAATTGCATTATTTTATATATTGAGAGAGCCATACTTTAGCCATACATCTAAAATTGAAAATATGGCAGACAGGCTGCTCGCATAGGCATTGAAACCCACAAAACCTCATTTTACCTTGAGTTTAGATTGTGAATCCTTTGGCTTCCCTTTCTTGAGCTTCTCTAATCTTTTCTCAATCTGCATTTCTTGTAAAATGCATAAATTAGTTCTGTCAGCTTATTTGACGAGGATTGGCATATTTAACTGTAAGATACGAAGGTTATCATCACAAGGAACTTTCAAGTAAATGCAATTGAAAGGCAAAAGGCACTGATAAAGAACAAGAGGACAAGATCTCATTGGCGCACCTTATCATTTTTATTTTTGCACCAAGTAATGTGTTAAGACTTTAAAGACTATCACTAAAGTAAATCAAGACAAAATATTTGAGATTTAGGCAAGGATTTAGAAAATCCCAAACTATGTAGGACAGCAATAAAATAAAGTCCTTGTATAAACTTCCAAAATCCAAACATTGATAATGAACAACTAATTGGTAGAGAAATATATGGTTATATTTGAGGAAGCAACAGGTAAAATATTGGTCAAAAGAAAATGAAGAAACATTGAGATTTTAAACTACACAGCATCTGCCCGGCACTGCTGAACACTGCCATGAATGATAGTTGTGGGTTTTGAGTTTATCATATGGCAAATTGATAATGACATAGTCAAGAGTTGCAGAGGTAGGACTTCTGCGGTTGAAGTAATGAAATTCATATGAAATTTAAATCATTTTTCTGCTATATCAAAGAAAGTGTAGAATTTTGTAAATATTTCAGCCAAGATCACAAAGACAGCTAAAGGGTTTTCCTAGATTGAAAACTAAGAACTTTGACTCCAAAATACTGTTTATGCTCATCAAAAAGAGTATAAAGGGGTCGACTAAATAGTGGCCATCTTTCTAGTCCAAGTTGAGACATAGCCTTAAATCCCAGCCCCATGAAGGGCATAATAAAAGCTGTTGTTCAATGATCAATAAGCATGAATTGAACCACACAACTACCACCAAAGGACATGAATCCAAGATTCCACTAAATCTCTTTGGCACTAGCAAGCCCTTACCACTAGACCACCAGCCTTTTTTGTAGTTGCTAGTAAATACTAAAGTAATTTAGAGTATATATTTAAAGATCATTAACGAATCAGATTTAAGAACAAATGATAAAAACCTATCCCCTGCATTCTCTAACAAAAGTTACCAAAGCGATCTTACCCTTAAAAATAAAAAATAAAAAAATAAAATTAGAACATAAATTTCAAAAACTTGGGCATTTAAGCTTGCTCTTTTGCAAGTTTCTAAGATCCCATTACAGTTTGCAATTTGCTGTATATGAATACCATCACAAATAAAGAGTTAAAGACACAAATATGAACATGCTGAAGTAGCAAATTTTCTAGCTCTATTCAGTATACCTGATCCAAATCTGAGAAAGCAAGCTCTAAGTTGATTACATCAATATCAGACTTAGGATCGACCTTGCCATTTACATGAACAATGTCATTATCTTCAAAACAGCGCACAACCTGGACCAATAATGAATATGCATTTAATACACAACATGAAAAGGTCTCAATAATATACCTATTGCCTAGCAACAGTATTCAGAATTTTGCAAAAAAGTAGGCTCTCAGTTGACATTCAAAATTATGAATATGGTTTTGTAAGCTAAACAAGTCATTCCGCCATTAAGTAATGACTACACACATCCTCATCTAGTCTAAGGAAACAACAAAATATGTATATACAATAATGTCAGCTCTGTAAGCTTTATGTTTAGTTCGAGGGTTACCTCCCATCTTAACAAGAGAAGCCTCGGCATTGAACCTAAGATTGTTTGGGATAGGAGAAAGGGGTTTACCACGAGGATAAGCCTAGAAATAGCACCACCCCCCCCCCCCCAAACAAAAAAAAAAACAATAAATAAATAAAACAACAGTTTTATTAAGTATACTACAACCGGAAGTAGCTAGAAAAGAACATCAATGTGAACGAAGATGAACCTGAAGAATGGAATCAACTTCACGAATATGCGACAAGAACTTGTACCCAACCCTGCAAATAAATCAAAATAACAGGAATATAAGCCAACAAGGCACAATCAAACTTCTAGTCCAAAAACAAAGCCACATGTTTTCCTTAAAAATGGCATAACACCCAAGAATTCATTAATTTCTAAATAAACCAATACTAGTAAAAGAAATATCAAACAACCTCCCCTTGACTGGCACCCTTGACAAGCCCGGCAATATCTACAAATTCGATAGATGCAGGGACAGCTCGTTGAGACTTGCTTAGTTCAGAAAGTACACTGAGTCTTGAATCAGGAACAGCAACAATCCCCACATTCGGCTCTATTGTACAAAATGGAAAATTAGCAGCTTGAGCTTTTCCATTCTCCACCTAAAAAACATGCCATTTAATCCCACATCAAGCACTTCATACACCAAAATAACAACAAACGTAATAAATGCCAAAATCCATAGTCCTCCCTCCAAAATTTCTAACTTTTGTATTACACATTTAGCAGAGAGACCACAAGAACAATTCTTTATCCATTTCTGTTATTTTCTAAAGAAGCAAAAAAATTTAGCAGAAGGGGTGGTAGAGATACTTACAACAGCATTAAACAGAGTGGATTTTCCAACATTAGGGAGTCCAACAATTCCAGCTTTCAAGCTCATGCTTATCTTTGAAGCGGAAGTGGAAAACCGCCTATTGGCAATCCCGAAAAAGCCTATAAATTGGGAGTCGTTAGTGAAGAAAGAATGGTTTCTACATAGAGGAAATGATGGTGTTGACTTCTTTGGAAGACGCGACAAAGCAGGCACAAGGTTGCCGCATGCTACTCTTGCCATTTTGGGGACAGAGGGAGAGAGGGTTTATCTGCGAGAAAAACAGAGGGAAAAGTGGCCACTGAATGTAAAACCTCTCACCGTTTTTTCTTTTTCTTTTATTATTATTTATGAGTAAATTATAAATTAGTCCTTCTTGTTTTGAGAAATAAATTAATTAGCCTCTTCTGTTAAAAACTTATTATTTAGTCTTTTACGTTTTAATTTCATCAATAACTTAGTTTTTTTCATCAGTTTTTCGTTAAATTAGTGATTTTTTCCTCTCAAATTGCTTTTTTTCATGTCTTATTTCTCTTCTTCGCTCATTTTTTACTCTTTTCGAAAACAAAAATCACTAATTTAAAAAAAAACTGATTAAATGACTTAATTATTAAAAAAATAAAAACACGAAAGATTAAAAAAAAAGACTAATTAATTTGTTTTTCTAAATAAAAGAGACTAATTTATCATTTACTCGTTCATTTATTTATTATTAATTAGTTCTCGCATCATTAACTAGAGATTTGAACATATAAAATTCATCATATTAAAATTGAATGTGTTTTCTTTCACAATACAACATTAATAATTCATCACTTTTTTGGTTAAATTAGTGGTTTTCCCCCTCAAATTGTCTTTTTCTTTATGCCTTATTTCTCTTCTTCATTCATTTTCTACTCTTTTTTCAACAAAAAAAAACACAATTTGAAAACAAAAATTACTAATTTAATGAAAAACTGATAAAATAACTAAGTTGTTAAAAAAATTAAAACATAAAAGATTAAATGATTAATTTTTGAAAAAAAAACTAATTAATTTGTTTTTCTAAATAAAAGAGACTAATTTATCATTTACTCGTTCATTTATTTATTATTAATTAGTTCTCGCATCATTAACTAGAGATCCGAACACATAAAATTCACCATATTAAAATTGAATGTGTTTTTTTTCACAATACAGCATTAATAATTCATCACTTTTTTGGTTAAATTAGTGGTTTTCCCCCTCAAATTGCCTTTTTCTTTATGCCTTATTTCTCTTCTTCATTCATTTTCTACTCTTTTTTCAAAAAAAAAAAACAAAAATTGAAAACAAAAATTACTAATTTAATGAAAAACTGATAAAATAACTAAGTTATTAAAAAAATTAAAACATAAAAGATTAAATGATTAATTTTTGAAAAAAAAGACTAATTAATTCGTTTTTCTAAATAAGAGAGACTAATTTATAATTTACTCGTTCATTTATTCATTATTAATTAGTTTTTGCATCATCAACTTAGAGATCTCAACGCATAAAATTCATCATATTAAAAGCGTTTTATTTCACAATACAACCTTAATAAAACATAATATAACAAATCAGTCATAACAAAACACAACACAACACAATAGTACTAAACAAGCTCTTAATTAATCTTCAAACATTTGACCAATATCCTGGTCTAAGGTGGCATTCTCGTACCAATAACTGGCTAAGACTGAAGTTTAAAAGGTTGCAATGGCCCATCAAGTTCACCAGTTTTGGTCAAGAAATGGCTAAGGAACTCTTTGTACTTGAAGGCTTTATAGATTGGAGGATTGCGCGCATTAATAACTGGTCTTGCAGGCTCTATGATGCTGTCATCACTGGGAAGGAAAAAGCATGCAACACTTGTTCTAGCTTTTCTTGAATTTGTCACAGCTCGATGCTCAACACTTTTCAGCTTGTTGTTACTGATAATCTATAACATCAACAACACCAAATTTTGTCAGTTTAAAGCCAAAATAAGATCTTAAAGCTAGCAGAACTAAAATTTTATATCCATATGATCTTGTTTTAATCCAGAATATCCAACCAGGAAACTGTGATATAAAATTTTGTTATTCAAAATATTAATTTCTGATGACAATATTCCATGCCAATGAATTTTTTAAAAAAGTCAACATTAGACAGGGAAAACAAGTTGGACAAGTTAGAAAGATTCAAGCATCCAGTATTATCACCTTATATATATTTCTTGATTGAGACTTTTAATGACAGTGTTATAACGGAGAGCTTCAAGTAAAAAAATCTTGAAGACTAGAAGGTATCAATAAAAAATAGTAGAGAGTCTTGACCAAAACAAATTAGAAAACAAAATAGTTAAACGTGAAGAAAACTCAAAAACTGATCTGATTATACCAACCAGAAAAATGAAAAAAGAAAAAATGGGAGGTGTACCTGCATTTGGTAGCCCATGTTGACCACAAATGCATTAGGAAGAGGGTCAACACCAATCCATTCACCATCCTTCAGGACCTGAAGGCCGCACACATCACTATCTTGGAGTAAAATGGTGATGAGGTTAGGATCACAATGTGCAGGCACTCCAAAGGTCAAACTTGGGTCTGGACATGGCGGATAATGATTCACCAACAGTGTTGAAACTTCACTCAGTTTACCCCCAAAATACCCACTCTCTACCCCAAGTCCTTCACCAATCAACTCCAATATTCTTGACCCCAATTTCTTTACTTCAGCAGCATAAGCCCCAACAACCTCTCTGCAAATTATATGAAGATAATTTAGGGGAAAAAAAAACTAGAGAAATTATGACTGCAGCAAGCTTGATTTACCGGTATCTGGTTGGCTTTTCAGGCCAGTGTTGGATGCTTTCCTCCAGAGGATGACAAGAATTCAGTAAATTGTCACGCCATAAATGAACATCTTCAGTGGCATAAAGCATGCTGCTTGGATACAGCATGCAATACTTGTTCTTCTTTGGATTCTCAATATAGAAGCTTGCCTTGTCTTCTTCAGGCAACGTAAAGAATTCCTTGAAGACCCTCATGGTGTCATTCATCAAATCTTCCTCTACGCCATGATTGATCACCTGCTTCATGTTTGTGTTCGTCAATGATTAACATGTTGAACATATGATTATCAAAGATAAAATGATCACAAGAGTAAAATTGTTGAAGTTGGGAACCTGGAGAAATCCATATTCTTGGGCTGCCTTCAAAATTTTCTGTATAGTAACATCTCTATCTTTACTCGCTGTTTCAGCAAGATCTATCACTGGTATGGACTTGCTTGCCGAAAAAGTGATATTCCCCGGTCGTTTTTCAGGCGGAAATATGTACTTTTCAGGCACAAATTGAACGTTATTCCAGCTTGAAATGAGCTTCTCCATTGCTGTAGCTAAGATGATGAATTTCTATGCTATACTAATAACACAAGCTTGTGTTCAATTTGGTTCTCTCTCAACTCCAAATGAATTTGTGACTTATATTACTAAAAAAAACTAAAAAAATCTGAGAGAGTCACTTTCATTTCTGTAGCAATTCCATTCTTTTTTTCCCTTCAAAGGCTGACCGCAGGCTGAACGAGCCTATCCTGGCTCACAGTCATTTATTGTAACAGCCTAGTCAAGTTTATATCCATTTATTGTGGCATTTTATTATTATTATTTTATTTTTTTTAGGGTTGGTTGCGGGCTCAAGCAAGCCTAGCCTGACTCACAAACATGCACAAGATGTCCCAACCAGCCTTTGTCTTCTTTTTTGTTTCATTCAAATAATTTATTTTTATATTTTTTTATCATAAAATTAGGTATAAAACTAAAAAAAGATATTTTTTTTAAGCTTTATATACAGTTTGACGATAATAGAATATATATTATATTTTTTTAGATTTTAGTTTAAACCTATATACCTGATTATATTATTTTTATTACTTAAAACTTATTTTTTTAATTGTTTGTTTCTTATTAAAATTCTCATCGAATAAATTTTTTTATTTTATGTAATTTTATTTGTTAATAAATTTGATTTTTTTATA
Source organism: Dovyalis caffra (assembly GCA_963924115.1). Classification (NCBI taxonomy): domain Eukaryota; kingdom Viridiplantae; phylum Streptophyta; class Magnoliopsida; order Malpighiales; family Salicaceae; genus Dovyalis; species Dovyalis caffra. Next base: position 3,117,716 of record CAWUPB010001199.1, on the reverse strand, counting down.
TATGGATTTTGAAAAAAAATTTTAAAAAATGATTGTTTTGTATTTTAGAATATATTATTATAATTTATACGATTGATTATTTTTATGATTTTTAAATGAGAGGAACGTAGTTATTATATAAATTCGATGAGAGAGAGAAAGCTTTGTTTTAGATAATTTAACTTAATTTTTTTAAAAATAATTTGACTTAATTTTTTTTAAAAAAAATTAATGATTAGTTAAAAAAATTCATAGGTTTTATTTGGTGTGTGTGTGTGTGTGTACATATTGTACTTAGCCGATTCAGAATAAATAAAAAAATAATCAAATTTTATAGTATAGTAGCTTTTATTTAAATATATTCACTTCGATATATTTCATGGGATTTAAGTGGGTTTTTTTATATTTTTTATTTATTTATTTTATATATTCGAATCTGCTAACTCCTATATATATATAATCGAATTTATCGAAACCAATTTTATAATAGTTTTTATTTAAATCTTTTCACTTCGATATATTCTATGTGATTTGAGTTGTGTTTTTTTATATATTTTTTAATTTGTTTTATATACTCTCAATCTGCTAAGTACGATATATATATACAGAGAGAGAGAGAGAGAGAGAGAGAGAGAGAGAGAGTTTTGTTAGAAATTAATTATATCCGCACACATAACATCAATTATTTGTTATTTATTTTTTTCTTATTCTAAAATATGTATTTTTAAATAAAATAGTTTAATTAATGTTTCAAAAGAGCCTCTTAATTATTCAAATATAAATTTTTATACTAATATTATAAATTATTTTTTAATATATATATCAAACAAGTTTGTTCAATATATAGATTCGATTTACATTAATGTTCGAAACAAAACATCTACTCGCATCACACCATACAAATCGTTAACTCTATGTATATAATATTTGTTTGACCACAACATAACATGAATATCTAACTAGCAGGGAAGCTAGGGGAGGTGAAAAATAATTTTGCATGAACGAAGCCAATTGTTTGGTTACTTGGAAGCTTGTTAAGTTGGAGTAAGATGACTCTCAACTAATGTTGATTGATACATTTTGGTAGTTACATAAAAATGAGCTAGTGTTTTTAGGATAACTAGTTTAATCCTACGTTATATAATAGCATTCGTTTCTATTTTATCTTACGTTTTTAATTATATTTATTATTTATTGTATATTGTTTTAGTCTTTAATCTGTCATTCCGATGTATTTTTCTAATTGTTAATAATTTTGTTAATCAAAATATTTCTTATCAAAATTAAAAAAAACTTAAAAAATCACATGACCATATGTTTTATTTTTTATTTTATTCAATTAAAAAATTACAATGGCCAAAAAATTTGCTCATAATAACAGATTTGAGGTTTAAATATTATTAAAAAATATAATAAATATAATTAAAAACATTAAAAGAGATTGAAGAATCAATCTCTTATATACCAATAGATTGAACTATTTACTCATATTTTATAATTGGATTTTATATTAAGTTATTTTTAATTCTTATTTTTTTATAATAAGATAGTTTTAAATTTATTTATATAAAAAAATTATTTTATGCCATATCAATGATATGTCAGCTTTTTTACAGAAAAAAAAATCATGTGCAGTTGGTCCATTTCTTTTAGCCTGTCAATTTACAACTCTCTCCGGTTTCTTTTTGATTAACGTTAAGAGCAACTGACCCCGCAGTTACGTAAACTGTGGCCAAAAATTCCTCGAAATCTTTTTGATTTCAGCAGCAAATGATAAAAAAGAGGATTTGGAGGAATTTTTGGACACCATTTCTGCAACTGCGGAGCCGATTGCTGGTGGTGTTAATCAAAGAGAACGAGTGGAGTAGGGAATTGGCGGGTCAAAGGAATACCAGGCAGTGGAAAAAAAAGAAGCCAAATGGCTTTATTTGGTTGTTCCACAGCATCGATGAGCCAAGAGAAAACAATAATGATTGATCCCAACAACGACCATAAACTAGCTGTTGTAGTCTACAGATGGTTCCCTTTCATCTCATGCCAAGCAACATAATTTTCTCTAATAATATATATAAAAAAAGATAAAAATGTTATGAAATAATGAATGTTCATATGAGTGTTTAAATGTTTTATATATTTTCATTACTCATAATTTTTAATGTAATTCACTTTATCATTTAATGTGAGAAATTAAAAAGATCATGTAATTGATTCAATAATTTATGTACTTTTAATTGTCCATAATGTCTTTCAATTCTCTTAATTTTGAAACCTATAAATAAGCTTTATTTTTATTAGTTTATGTATAAGTATTTTGTAGAGATTGAGAGAATTATTTGGAGTTGTTACCTCTTTATCTCTTGCATTCTCTTTATTTTCATAGTGAAATCGTTTCTCCATCATTTTTCTCTTCAATTTTATTGTTGTTATCATTTCTTTTATAATACATTATCAAGCACGAAGCTTTGATCAACTTAGATAATAGACCACTAGGTATATATCTATTAAAAAAACTCAATCATTTGTTTCAATAATTGGAATGTTTTTTGACAAGAGTATTCTACCAAAAGATCTAAATTATCTAGGTCATTAAGAGGTATGTATCTAATTTATCTTGTACTTTAAATATGATAATACATAGAATATATTTTTGAAAAAGTTAAATAATTTAATATATAGATTCTAATGATCTAATATATATTATTTGAAAAGTTTAAATTTTATTAATATGTTTGTTTTTATTTAAATTTTATCATTACATTTTGTTTTTCCAAATATTATTATTGTACTTTGCATATAAATTTTTTTATCATATCAAATCTCATAAAATATGATTTTGTGGCTCTTGACATTTCGGGCAAGAATTATTGATCATGGATGTTTGATGCCGAGTAAATATTCTTTACTTTTCGTGTCTCAAATATGCTCCTGCAGTAGTAATATCAAGAAAAAGATTTTAAGAAATATTCTAAATCAATTTCATACTCGCTTGTGGCTAAATAAAATAACGAGCTATTAATGAAAAATAATAAATCCCGCCTAATTGGGTCTACTCCACTTCATGAAGTGAATGCGACAACTTATAATAATTTTAGGCATGAACGAAGACGTGATCATAGCCATAGACGTGATCGGAATAATTATCGTTATAATTGTGATGATCATAATCATACATCTCACACCATAAGTGGATAAACTATGAACAAATAAGATAATAATAAAATAGATCAAGTCAGTATTTTGAGAATAAATGTTATAGATGTAATATGAATAGATATTGGTCGTGTATCTATTATACACCAAAACACCTCATTGAGCCTTATCAAGCCTCGTTAAAAAAGAAAAGAATAAAATATAGAGGTCATTTTAATATATTAAAATTATAGTAATTGAAATCAATTACTTGTTAATTTTTTTATTTATAAATAAGATGTTTTACATTTCTTATAATTTTTATTGTATAGTGATAGTTATGAATTTATTTTGGTATATATTTATTTATTTGTTTGTGCTTATTTAATTATTTATTTTATGTTAATATTATATCCGATAGTATCAATCTAATAGATGGCTCTAGAATAGTGAATATATTGTTAATTGAAGAGATAATTTTTAAAGGCTCTATTTGTGCAAATATATTATTACTTGACGTGATAGAATTTAAAAGCTCCGGAAGAGTAAATATATTATTATCTAAAAAGATAAATTTTATTATAAATGATGCATTATTTTCTCTAAAGTCTCATAAAAATTTATTAAGTTTCAAAGATATTTGTCTAAATAGACATCATATCAAGACAAAAAATGTAACAAATATTGAATACATATGTATTATAATTATTACATCGGGTAGAAAATATGTATTTAAAAATTTTTCTGTTTTCTCTTTTAATCTTTATTACAAACATTTGATGATTGAAACAAATGATATAGTAAACCGGATGTTTACTAATTTAAACACTTTTATTATGTAACATAACCGAGTTAGATTATCTTGTGTCTCATGATATGAAAATTTATTAAAAATTCATATAGACATTTATTAAAGATCTAGAAGATTCTTCAATTTAATAAATTTTCATATTTTACTTGTTCTCAAGGCAAATTGATTATTAAGCAATCATCGAGTAAAATTGAGATTGAATCTCTAGTATTTTTAGAATATATTTAAGATGATATACATGAATTAATTTATCCACCATGTGGATCGTTTAGATATTTTATTATTTTAATAGATACATCCATAAGATAGTCATATTTATGCTTATTATTTACTCGAAAAATGACATTTTTGAGGTTACTAGCTCAAATAATTTGATTACGAGCATAATTTTTAGATTATGCCATTAAAATAATTTAACTCCATAATGTTGATGAATTTATCTTCTAAGTACTAAATAATTATTGATTGGCTATTAGAATAAAAGTTGAACAACCTATTGCTCATTTTTATACTTAGAAAGATTTAGTAGAATCATTTATCAAAAGACTTTAATTGATAGCTAAATCATTACTTATGAAAATAAACTCTTTGTTTATGTTTGAAGACAAGCAATTTTATAGGCAACAATACTTATTCGTTCGATCTACAAGTTATTAGAAATTCTTTCCTCTTTAATTGGTTTCGGTCATAAACTAAATATTTATCATCTAAGAATTTTTGGATATATGTCCATAATGCTCCTCTACAACAAAATAAAATGAGCATTTTAAAGGAGATTGAGAATGTATATTGGATTTAAATCTTTTTCGATAATTTAATATCTTGAACTATGAACAAGAGGTATTTTTACGAGCTCGATTTTGATGAAACAGCTTTTTCAAAATTAGAGAGAGAGGATAAGCAAAATAAATAGTTTTAAATGTTAAAAAAAGAGATTACATGGAGTACTCTATCTTTATATCACCTTGATCCTCGTACGTAACAATGTCGGCTTGAAGTTTAGAATAATTCATTTATAAAGTATTACAAACTAACTACCGGATGCATTCTCAAATCCAAAAAGAGTAACTAAAATGCATATTCTTTTCCCTAAAAATGCTCCTATTTTAATTGATTTCCTAGAAGGGAAAAAAATATGTTAATATCATAGTAATTGAATATAAAGCACGCCCGAAGCATGAAAGATCAATTGGTTCTAAAAAAATCCCCGAAAGAAAAGGATAAATAATTAGAGTGAAAATATAAAGAATGCAAATATTCACAAAACCGTTCAAGATATTTATGATAACGAGCCTCTAAATGAAGTCCAAATGCTTGAGAAAAATTTAGAGATTTTGATAAATTATATCAATATAGGAAGAAAATAGGACTAAAAAGAAACATCCATTAATAATATTTTTGCATGTAATATTACAATTGACATTTTGAATGAAAATAAGGATTTTGAACATAAATTTATCATGGAATATCTACATAAAGATGGTTGATCTAAATAAGCAATCCATGCGAAATTATATTCTCTTACAAGTAAGTAGTTTTTTAACTCATAGTCAAAATATCTAAAGATATTAAGCCAATGGGATATAAATGGGCATTTGTGCGAAAACAAAATAAGAGAAAGATGAGATTGTGAGATAATATTGCTTGCATAATTCAATTAAAGAAAGAATACATTAAAGTGACAATCCGACGAATTTATTCACTAATGACCTATCACAATTTTTGAGAAAATGATTCACAAGATTAAGATGCATTGTCTTAAAGATTTTAAATGATGCTTTCAATGAGTGGAACCCAACATAGAGTTTAATATGTACAAAGAATGTTGTACTCTTTTTCCTTCACTAGGATTTTTTTCATTGATTTTTTTCTAGTAAAGTTTTAACGAGACATGTTCATTATACAATGGACATTTAAGAATGAGTGTTATAAAATAATAACTATCCATATGAATGTTTATATATTTTTCATATCTCCATTACTCATGATTCTTAATGTAATTCAATTCACTATTCAATATGAAAAATTAAAAGAGTGATGCAATTGATTCAATAATTTATATACTTTTAATTGTTTATAGTCCTTTTCGATTCTCTTCTTAATTTTGAAGGTTATTAATAGGTTTGATTATTCATTAGTTTGTGTACAAGTATTTTATAGAGATCGAGAAAATTGTTTAGACACTACAATAAAAAGATGAGTTTGCGATAGGAAATTAGGGATGGTCCAAAAATAATTGCTAATTTTCAAAATTTGCAATGGTTTTAAATGATTTAGCGAGAGTCCAAAAAATTGTAACTAAAATTCCTCAAAAACAATCATTTTCCGCAACGGTTTGACAAATCGTTGCTAAATTCCTAGGTATCAATTTAAATATATATATATATATATATATGGATCGTATTTGCGATGATTTTTCTGAAAAAAACAGTTGCAAATATTAGACTTAGCGACGATCCACAAAGCTCGTCGCTAATACCATTACAACAATAATTATATTTAAAAAAAGAAAAAACCAAAATTTGTAACGATTTTTTTGCAAAACCTCTGGATTAGCAACAATCCGAAGACCTTCACTATACCGTTGCTAAAATCCCAAAATGAAAAAAAATTTAAAAACCAAGATTTGCAATGCTTTTTTTTTTTTTTTGGCAAAATACCACAATTAGTGACACTAACCCATTGCTAAAATTAAAAATCGAAAAAGAAAATATTTTAAAACCAATTTTTGCAATGGTCTCTTCAAAAAAACCGTTGCAAAATATCAAATTAGCGACAGTCTAATAGACCATCACTAAATCGTCACTAAAATCAAATCGTTGGTGAGAAACAATTAATTTTCATAATTTAAAAACTAAAATCGATAATTAGCAACGGGTTTAGCAACGGCTTATAGATCGTTGTTAAACTTTAATCTTTAAAAGCTATCCCATCCAAAAATTTTCAAAATTGATTTTCTCTCTCTAGCTCTTTTCTTCTCCTCCAGTTTAGCTCCGATCTACCCAAATCAACCGTAAAATCTTCCCCCTCTCCCTTGTTTTCCTTCCAATCTTCTCCTCTCTTTTCTTCTTCCCTTTCTCCCTTCCATCTTTCCCCCTTTCTTCCCTTTTTTCCTCCTTATTTCTTTCTTTCTTTTCTCTTCCTCCACCGATCGTTTTTTGACCGGACAACTCCAGTGAAGTCCTTCCACTAACGCAAACCCCTCTCCTCCTTTTGTTGGTGAAATGTCGTCCCCCATCTAATCTCTTATTTTATTTTTGTATTTTTCAATTATTTAGTTAATTAATATAATTTAAATATTGTTAATTTAATTAATTATTATTGTTAATTGCATTTGTTATTTTTATTATTAATTGGGATTTAATTAATATTATTGTAATTTGTTAATTTAGATAGTTTATTTGTTAAAAAAATTTAATTGGTATGAATTTGTGTTAATTGTGATAGTTTAAATGTTTAATTGTTAATTGTGTTGTTAATATTATTGTTAATTATTGATTTAATTAATATTATTGTTAATTTTTAATTTAGTTCTTTTAATTGTTAAAGAAATTTAATTGTTATAACTTATTGTTAATTGTAAGTATATATATATATGTTAATGTTATTGTTATTTTTATTTTTAACTGTTGATTTAACTAATTTTATTGTTAATTATTAATTTAGTTAGTTTAATTGTTAATTTTATTATTTAGAAAATTAAATTGTCATTATTTTTTGTTGTTAATTTAACTGTTATTGTTATTAGTTTAATTGGTAATTTAGTTAACTTATTGTTAAATGTTATTTATTAATTTAGTTAGTTTAATTTTTGGTATTTTTGAAAGTTAATTATTTTAGGAAATTGTTAATAAGTTATTAGAAATATATTATATTATAAGTAATGAAAAAAATAATTGGTAACTAAAAAATTAATTAAAAATTTAAATATTAATTAAATTGTAATATATATTTGTTTAGTTATTTTAAAATTTATTAGTAATTAAGCTTATTTATTTGTTCATTAAGTTAAATAGTTAAGTAATTAGAATATTAATTAAGAATAAAGAAATTAAGTTTTTACGAAACTATATTCAGTAGATAATAAATTAAGCTATTAGAAATATTTTAAATGTTTAGTAATTAAAAAATAAGTAGTATTTAAAAAATTAATATATACTTGTTCAATTTATATTTAGTAATTAAAAAATTAATAAGTGATTAAGTTTATTTAGTGGTTCATTAAGTTAAGGTGTTAAGTAATTACAAAATTAATTAATAAATTAAATATTAATTAAATTGTAATATATATTTATTTAGTAATTTTAAAATTTATTATTAACTAAGCTTATTTAGTTGTTTATTAAGTTAAATAGTTAAGTAATTATAATATTAATTAAGAATAAAACAATTAAGTTTTTTTTTTGAAATTATATTCAGTAGATAAAAAATTAAGTTATTAGAAATATTTTAAATGTTTAGTAATTAAAAAATTAAGAAGTATTTAAAAAATTAATAAATACTTGTTGAATTTAGATTTAGTAATTAAAAAATTAATAAGTGATTAAGTTTATTTAGTGGTTCATTAAGTTAAGGTGTTAAGTAATTACAAAATTAATTAATTAATTAAATTGTAATATATATTTATTTAGTAATTTTAAAATTTATTATTAATTAAGCTTATTTAGTTCTTTATTAAGCCAAATAGTTAAGTAATTAGAATATTAATTAAGAATAAAAAAATTAGGCTTTTTCAAAATTATATTCAGTAGATAAAAAATTAAGTTATTAGAAATATTTTAAATGTTTAGTAATTAAAAAATTAATAAGTGATTAAGTTTATTTAGTGGTTCATTAAGTTAAGGTGTTAAGTAATTACAAAATTAATTAATTAATTAATTATTAATTAAATTGAATATATACTTATTTAGTAATTTTAAAATTTATTAGTAATTCAACTTATTTAGTTGTTCATTAAGTTAAATAGTTAAGTAACTAGAATATTAATTAAGAATAAAGAAATTAAGTTTTTTTCAAAATTATATTTAGTAGATAAAAAATTAAGTTATTAGAAATATTTTAAATGTTTAGTAATTAAAAAAATAAGTAGTATTTAAAAAATTAATATATACTTCTTGAATTTAGATTTAGTAATAAATTTTTTTTTAGTAATTACAAGTTTAATTAGTAATTAAAAAATTATTTTGTTTAAAATGAATTCGGATCATTCTTGGATTAACTTTAGATTAACTGATGGACAATTAAATGAGTGTTTCGTAGAAGGGATTAATCAATTTCTTAATTTTACGATTAATCATCTAGAGTGGCATAGAGAGCACGCAATACACATGATAAATATATATATAATTTTTTTATAATGATATCCAAAATAATTAATTAAAGATTTGAGTATATTTAATATATTTACGTATATTAATGATTTCGGCGTAATGTATTGGGTCGTGAACTCGATCCTCACGAAGTTTTCTTAAGGACTCATCGGAGAAAGATTGATGATCAATTTGTCTTTGTCGAGCAACGGTTAAGACTTATTGGCGTAAGTTATTAGTTTATAACGTTATTTCATATATATTAATTTGTAACGTTATTTCACATACCTGTTTTAATATTGTATATTTCACAATTATGCGAGAGACCGTAAAAAGATTAATAAATGAGGAAGAGGTTGCTAGCCGACGGTTGGGGGGACTCGCATCGACCGGAGCCGACATTAATGAGATTTGTAGGAAGGCCGTTGGTGGAGGAGATAGTAAGAAAAATGATGTACGGACTCGGGTCACACGCATCTCACTATTACTCTAACGTCAATACGACCTCAAGCTCGGCGACTTCGCAATTCCATGCTGCTGATGAGGCACTCGCTTAAGGAAGTCAATGATCAAACATCTACAAAAACGATAGATATCCATAACCCACGAGGTACTATCACAACCCTAGAAGATACTCGTCACATCGTTATTAGCTACAACAAATGAGTTAAAGGGTATAGTCGACAAGCAATATACGATGATATCACGGATGTAGCAGATGTTCATGCATCATTTTCAACAAGGTGGTAGTTCATCCGTCGTGCCCGAGACCGACGACGACTCCACCTAACCTCCGAGTGATCCCGGCAATTTCTCTTAGCTATCATGTTTTCTTATAATAACAACAAACTTTATACTCGTTTTCATGAATTTAATAATTGAATAATATTTATTACGTTTTAATATAATTTATATTAATAATTATAAAATTATAAAATATTATGTTTTAGATATTTAGTATACTTTTTTTTAATAGGAATTGGTTAATTTTAGATATTTAAATTGGGGGTGAAAAAAAATTAAAATCAAACAATTAGCGACGGTTTAGAGCATCGCTAATCCCTAATAATTTGTGATGGTCTCCGAACCGTTGCAAAGTCCGCGCTAAATTGCGACGAGACTTAGCTAGGGTTTTTTTTCACCATCGTAAATATTCTTTCGTTTTACTACCATATTTAGCAACGGTTTTTTATTTTTTTGCGACGGTTTAGTTTGTCGCAAAATTGGTAACGATCCAAAAACTATCATAAAAATTTAACAATCGGCATTTTAGCAAGGGTCTTTGGACCGTCGCTAATTCAATTGATTTTTGTGGTGAGAGTTGTTATTTTTTGTATTCTCTTTATTTCATAATGAAATCATTTCTTCATCATTTTTCTCTTCAATTCTATTATTGTTACCATTTCTTTTATAACAGAAAAGGTAATTCGAGCCAAGCCTTAAAATACTCTAATAAGAATTTATTTCATGAGATAAACATGGATATTTGTTTTTATATAATACTCAAAATCTTTCATATGTCTTTAGGTTTCTAGTTGCACTCTATTTGTCCTTAAAAGTATTTGAAATATTCAATATGCCCTTCTAGTTAATTATTTCGGCAAAATAATTTTTTTTATTGAAATACCCTTGATTGAAATGCAAAAAATAAAAAATAAAAAAATCTAAATACTTCAAAAATAGAACATATACGTTATGTGACTTTAAGTGTTCTTGTTTTTTTTTTTCACATTTTAGTAAAAAAAAAAAAAACATAGTTGGAAAATTTGATTTCAATATTTTTCAAAAACAAATGAAAGACTTTATTTTGTTGGATCCCCCAAGATATCTTAGGTCCAAAAACCTAGACTAATACCTCGCTGTTTTATCGGACATACCGGACGAGGACATCTCGCCTAAAGATTTTTTTTGTATACACAAAAACTCGAATTTAGAAACTACTTACTTAAGTGACTAGAGTCTCTTCCACTCAAACCATTCATCTTGGGTAATAGATGAAAGACTTTAATTATTATACAAGGATATATGAGTATATTTATTTTATAATAAAACAATAAAGTTGGCTCTAAATAAATACATACAAATAAAATTATTGAAGTTTTCTTATTTTTATTATTGTATTTTTTTTAAACGTAGGTATTCTTTCACGAACAACCTGAACTAATAAAATATGGAGATTGTACTAGATTTAGGATCCAAAAGAAATTTGAACATTTGTTATTTGGACTATATTCACCATTTATTTCCATACTCGAATAAATAAAAATCTAGAATATACACAAGAAAGCAATTATATTATATTCATAACTAGCCTAGAAACACCATGAACACAAAACTCTTAAGAAGCCTAGCTAATACATAGACCCACTTTGATTTCTAAGGAAAACATATCTCATTCTACCATGATTTTAAGGGTAGGAATCCAGACTTTGAAGTTCTAACTTCATGGTCTGCTTTAGACCTTTTGTTAAAAGTTGGGTCTGTACTGCATAAATTTTGGACCTCCATGACAAAAACCATTGAGCCTATTGAACTAGTGACACAGTAGCAGTAATGCTGGCCCAATTACCACACAAACAATTGAAGACCACCAATTTTTTTTCCATAATTACAAAAGATAAGATTAGTACGGGTTTAAGGAAACCCTAATAGGTAAACTAGTGATCAAAGAGATTTATTTTTTCTCTTAATTTTATGAATTAAAATATTATAATGTAAGGATTTTTTTTATATATATATCATACATATGTAAAATAGGTTTTAAAAACCATTCGAAACGAGATTTAATCTTACAAATCGGTATGAAGATATTTTTAACCGTCTAACAAAAAAAAAAAATAGAAAAGTAACATGGATTCGCTACATGAGATTTGATCTAGAAATGTGCTTTCTATAACTTATGATACATGATCAAAAGTCTAATAAGTGGTGTTTTTGCAGTAAAAATAAAAAAATTAATAATATGTTTTCTATTGAAAAAAATAAAATTAACTAACTTGTTTTTCATGTTTTCTTTGTTAAAAAAAAAAATCAAAATCAAATGTGTAAGAATTTTAACTTTTACTTGAAACAAAATTTTAATTCTAATAAATAAATATTACTTGACCATTAAAATCAATAATTAACCGAATATATTTAAGGATTTCTTAGCCAATTCTCAACAATTAATGCATCTTTTCTTGGACATAATCTTGCCATTACCAAATTTGCTCAAAGTATCATCATTCAACCAATTCCAACCATTGATATAGCTATTTAACTTAATTGGACTATCAAACGCAGAGTTAACTTTAATTATACGAATCCAAATTGTTAGAAGTTAGATGAAAAATGTCAGTTAATCGTTATTAAACGATAATAAACACAATTATAAAATAATAAATAATTAGTTAGCAAGAGAGTTTCCCAACAAGACAACTCAAAGTTGTTTATTTTTATAGATATTGTAAATTAATTGGACTAACCAACGTAAGATTAACCAATTATAGTTTAATTATACGAATCTAATCTAATGTTAAAAGCTAGATGAAAAAATCTAATTAATCGTTATTAAACGATAATAAATACAACTATACAACAATTAATAACTAGTCTATAAGAGAGCTTTTTAACAAGACAACTTAGCTATTTATTTTTTCAACCACTCATTTAATTGAATCTCACAATTTTTAAATTTGCTAAAATAATGGATTCTAAATAAATGATTTTTGATAATTATATATTATTGTAGTCTTTGTTGGTCAAACATTCTATTAAACCCTGATATCAACATCTTTATTTTTAGTCCTATAAATGGAACTCTCTCTCAAAGAAGCCCTCCTAGTACATAAACCTAAAACCTGTCTCCGACTAAATTACATACTAGTCCTCCTAGTTTTTCAAAAGGAATTAAATAGTTTCTTTAGTTTTAATAATTAATCAATTGTTATATTTCTAAATCTATTATAACTTAATTCTTTTCATTCTTTTTTTAATTTATTTTTTATATTATAAATAGAAATTTTTTAAAATAATTAAAAAACATAGAAAGATTGATGAGGAAAGAATACATATTTTGAAAATAAAATAATATTATGGTAATCATGACAATAATGATCAAGATATTAATTAATTAATTCTTTAAAAAGAAACAATTTAATTTATTTTACAAACTAAAGGGATTAATTTATAATTTAGCCACCTATCTCAATCACCAACTCATGACACTCAGCATATAAATAGTCTCCAATCACATCTTTTGGGCTCCACCCTCTATAATAAAACAACAAAACTCCCATTTCCTGCATAATGATAAAAAGAAAAACCACAAAAATAAATAGATGGCTTTCCTTTTCCACCTCTGTAGCTTTCTCTTTAAACCAAAAAGCAAAACCAACACAAAAAGTAAATTATAAATTAATCCTTCTTATTTTAAGAAGCAAATTGATTAATATTTTTAATTTTAAAAACTAATTTTTTTATTTTTTTATTTTAATAAATAAATAAAAAATAAATAAATTGATAAAAAACATTTTATAAAATAAAAAAATATTAAATCATTGTCAATACTAATTAAAAAAATTAAATAATTAATTTTTAAAATTAAAAAATTTATTTATTTATTTTTTGAAACAAAAAGAACTAATTTATAATTTACTCACCCAAAAAACTAAAACTACAAAATCAATAATAATAGTAAAAAACGCATTTAAATGCATCATATTCTAATTAAAAAGAAACTACGTGAAATTAATTTTTATTAATCAACCTCTGTCTAAGACCTTAAAATCGACAAAGACAACGCTTTGTTAATCGAAAATAGCTGATTTTTTTTTTTTAAAAAAACACATAATATTAAGTTTTGGTAAAAAAAAAACAAAATTTAGAAAAAAAATAAGAGAAAGAAATGAATTACTTTTTTGACAAAAACTCACCGACCTTTCTTTGTAAGGTCTATTCTATTCCCTGTTATCCATCCATCTATGCAATAAATAATAATCTTGATGAAAAAATGAATAATAAATAGTAGTAATAATTAAATAAATAAATATTTTATAACTGTAATCGATCGTTATCTCTTTCTTTCTAGGGTTCCTCTCTTCCTTTCTTTCTTTCTAATCCAAAAAGAGCTAAAGAACCTTACAGCTTAATTAGCATGAATTATTATTGTAGTTTAAGCAGTGCCAAATTCTTCACTGTACAGAAACAGATCCTTCCCTCAAGAAAAAAATTAGTTTTGGTTTTTAGCTTTTGTTAGTTTTAGATTTTTTTTTCCGTTTTTGTATTAGGCGTTTTGCAGTTTTTAATTTTTGAGGGGTTTAAAGATTTAAAAACATAACCCAAAAGAAAGTGTAGATGATGATGGATGGGGCTAGTATCGAACAAGTTCCCAAGATTGGAGATAACTCTACAGGTTTGTTTCCTTTTATTTTTTAGTGGTTTTTTTCAATTTTTTTGGAGATCTGTTTTGTTGTTTTTTCTGTTTGTTTCTGGAGAAAATGGAGGAAACCATCATGGGGTGCTGTGTAAATGGTTTGTTTAAGTTGTTTGTGTTTGTGGGTCAACGTTAAAAAGTTGTGGATTAACTTGGAATTTGTGTGTGATTTATGTTTCTAGGATCTGCTTTGTGTCTAATTAGTGAAATTTGATGGGTTTATTTGAACTTATATAGAACAGTTGTTTTATCTTTAAATAGTTAAGTTAGTCTTTGGATTATTTAAAATCTATTGCTGCTTTGGTTGTTAATGGCTGATAAGGGAATGCTTCTTGTGATTCGTTAGTTAATATTAGCTTCAAAGCGGAGCTTAATGTAAGTTGAACTGCGTTCTTGTTTAAGCACTTGCCATCTATTTATGTGAGGCATTTTTGGTTTTGTCTTGCGATTTTAGCTTATCTGAACATGGAGGGGGCTCCACTTCATTTGACATTGACCTGGTTACTTGAATATTTTTGTGGGCAGAAGGTACTGTATTTGATGCATCTCAATATGCATTCTTTGGTAAAGATCTTGTCGAGGAAGTTGAGTTAGGTGGATTGGAGGATGATGAGGAGGAGTTGCCTGCTGCTGATTTTGAAGAGGAGGAGTTTCTCTTTGATAGACAAGAGGTTCCATTCTCTCTTCATTTTGAGATTTTCTCGCCTTTTTATTTGCTTCTTTGATTTACTTTGAGATGAAACAGTTCTGGTCTTAGGAACATTTTCATGTTATTTCAGAAGAATTAGGGAAGTGTTCCATTTTGTTGTGGATATTTAGATCTCCCAAACTGATGTAGCTTGCTGCTCATTCCCTCCTCTCCCCCTCCCCTCCCCCCGCGAATAAATGAAGAAACTTTTTTAAAGAGAGAAATGAATGTAGTACATCTTTAGCATTATTCTGATGTACCAGATCTTCTTACTCATCGAGGAGATTGCTTCAGAGAGGTTGCTTGAATTAAGTGGCTAGTCAATTTCCTAATGGGTGCTCTGTTGTCTTTTTTCTCATCTTTTGTGAAAGAGCCAGAGTGAAACTATGAAAGGTGGTCCTTAAGATGAAAATGAGGGTCTTCTGTGGTGTATCAAGTGTCACTCTCTGTACTTTGGCAGCATTTGAAAGTCCCAGCGCAGTTTCAACAAAGGGTGTCAAAATTAAGATTCTAACTCATGTTCAGTGGTTCCTCAAGTAGTGCATTTTGAAATAGGTCCCTTAACTACCAAATCTTTTAACATGATTCAACTTTTTCCGCCTCCAATTTCTTAGCACCTAACATCTAAAACTTCCATTAACTTTTTGTTATGTAACTGTTCAAACAGCGAGGCATATTGTGCTATTGCTGCGCTCCATGCTGGGAACAGTTGTTGAAATTGTAGAATAAAGGACTTCCTAACACATTACTATTAGGAACATTATCAAATGCTGTATCAGAAGATTTGGTGGTTGAGGGATGTGTTTCAAATTGGATAGATAATGATTGAGGGGCTGCAGGTACAATCAATCCTATTTTCTTGGTGGCTCTTCTTTTGGGTGGTGGAGGCAGGGGGATGAGTTCTTCAGGGTTGGGTCCTAAACTCTACAATAATGTGTGAATTCGTAATTGATTTATATAAACTGGCAGTTGGGTCTTTGACTCAAAAGTGGTAGCTACTTTGTTGGCGTCATTAATTGTTCAGTTGGGGGATGAGTTCTTCAGGATTGGGTCCTAAACTCTAGAATAATGTGTGAATTCGTAATCGATTTATATAAACTGGCAGTTAGGTCTTCGACTCAAAATTGGTACCTACTTTGTTGGTGTCACTAATTGTTCCTTTCTTATTTGCAGGGTGAAGTTTTACAATCTCTATCTGACGTTGATGATCTTGCAAGTACATTTTCAAAGGTCAGTCCACACTACTTACTGATACTATATTGCATGCTATGAAGGTTTTCAAAAATATGATCTTGATTTGATAAAGCTGCATTGGAGGATGTCTTTAATATATCACTGTTTTCATGTCGTCATGTGTAAATGTGTCTAACAAGCAGTAAGACAGCCATCCATACTCGTGTATTGAAGGCCATCTGACAGTTGAAGCAAGCAAACAGGCTGGATATTTAGGCAGAATTTATGTAGGATTTGAGGCTTCAACTATGTAGTTGCTATGTCTTTAAACCACTTCTGATTTTGACAAGTAACAACTCTATGCATGTGATTCCTTTTTTATTCAATCCTTCTGCAAATTAGCCAATTAGTCACATCTTTTAGGATCTATCTTTAGGAGAAAGTTTTTCATATGAAGTATCAGTTTTAATTCTATTACTACACAACATTGGTTTATTTATAGTTTTTCCAAAGCTGTTACCTGCTCCCATCCAGAGGAAAAGGGAGAGCAATTGAAAAACATGTTTTACTTCTGAACAAATCTACTTATTAGTAATGTCTTCTGCGAAGGAAAATTGAAATGATGTATGTAAACATGCAATTTTTATCTTTGACGCTTCAACAAATGTGGAGAACCTTATGTTTTCTAGAAGATGGTTTGAGTTTAAATAAAGCAAATATTACTGATGCTAATTTTCAGCTGTTGGGTCTTAGCTCCGTTTGGTAAAGGAATAGGTGTAATTGGGGTGTATTATAACCAATTTGAAAAAAGAAGGGAAAGAGTAAGCAACAAAATTTTTTTACTTTGGGTCTAATTGGCATGTAGCAGGTATATGGGCTGTTTCATATCTTTGTATTAGTGTAAGAACTATCTTAAAATATTGGATTATGATGGGTTTGCTTAATTGGCTATGCTTGATTGCTCATTTTTGGCAGCTGAATAAGGGTGTCAGTGGACCAAGAAGCACTGGGATAATTGGCGATAGGGGCTCCAGAGAAAGTAAGTATTCCATTGTATAATGGTTAATACCCTCACTTGTCCTTAACAGGCCAATTTTCCAATCCCCCCCCCCCCCCTCCAAAAAAAAAAAAAAAAGGCCTTCAATCTGTCCTTATATTTTGAGCTTGTTTCTAATCTATCCTTCTGGTCAAAATTTTTGGCCAATTTTCATAGATTAATCTTCATATTAATACACATAGATCACTTGTGCCAAATAATAAGGGCAATTTTGTCAAATTACATACCATATACAAATTACATACTTAATTTGACTTAATTAGTCAAAAATTTTAACTAAAATGATAGATTAGAAACCAGCTCAAAATATGAGGACAGATTAGATGCTTTTTTTAAAAAAGACAGTAGAAAATTGGCCTATTATATAAGGACAAGTGAGAGTATTAATCCCTGTATAATTTTTTATTAATGTGAAATTTAAGAATGAAACTTAATCAATCCATAAACTTGTAGTATTATTTTTTTCCCGAGCTACACCCATTGTCTATTATTTTAGGTATGCTATTCTTCATTCCAGTGTTTTGTCTCTTCATCATGTTATGATTGTTGCTGAAGTCCAGCTATTTGCATTTTTGGGGTTAAGGTTGCACATGGTTGATAATCATACGAGTGGGTACCATAAAAGTTCTAGGTGAAGCTAAGGAAATTGGGATACCTTATTGTGGACTCTATTTTACCACACTATTGTCTTGGCATATCTCATATGATGCATGTGGTTTTGTTTACAGAGCTCTTCAATTATGACCAAAATATTAATGCCAAATGTATGACAATTTGAACATAAGAATAGACTAGGTGTTGGTAATCTCTTGTTCAAGATGTAAATTTTTTGCAATAAAAAATAAACACGGAGCAATGCTCCTTATTACTAAAAGGAAATGTAACCGGTATTCATTCTAGTTCGACATGAATGTTTCAGGTGGGTTCTTTATTTGGCAAAGATTGTTTTACTTTGTGATTTTTTTTACTTGAGTTCCTTCAGTCTTAGCAATTGCATTTAAATTTAATGATAGGCTACGTAAATGCAGTTCAAATTTAGCCAATAAGGTTGTAGGTTTACTCGTCTGGAAAGTTGGAATTTTGGACTTGGCAGAACAAAATTGATATGCTGGATGTTTGTTCTGCTTTTTTTGATATTTTGAAATCCTTTATCATGATGATGTCCTTACACCTCTTTTTAATCTTTGAGTTTAATAGTGTAGTTAAATTTAATTCATATATTGTATAAAAAACGATTTTTCCAAGTTTGGATTTGTGAAGAATGAATATAAATGAAATATCTGTGTGATAAAAACTTTGCAGGTTCATCTGCTGCTGAATGGGCACAGGGAGAGGATTTTCCTAATTGGTTTGATCAACAGCTACTTGACCAAGATGGCGTTGAGGATGGCAAAAAGTGGTCTTCCCAACCATATTCTTCTACCACTCGCCTTGCAGAATTAAAGCCTCTATACCGAACCTCTTCATACCCTGAGAAGCAGCAGCAGCAGCAGCAACCACACCAGCAACACTACTACAGTGAACCTATTCTTGTGCCAAAATCTTCCTACACTTCATATCCTCCCCTAGGTGGACAATCTCCACAGTCTTCACCGAACCACAGTCATCTAAATATTCCATATCTTGCTGGTGGCCCCCAAATGCCATTACCTCCCTTCTCTAATTCTCAGCTTCCGTTGAGTGGCTTACATCATGGATCACCACATTATGGTGCGAATTTGCCTCAATTCAGTTCTGGTCTTTCTGCTAATAGCCGGCCACCAAGCCAATGGGTGAATCACACAGGCTTATATCCTGGAGATCATCCCAATCGCTTGAATAGTATGTTGCAACCACCATTACCTCATCAAAATGGGCTAATGCCTCCACAGTTGATCCCACAACTTCAGTCACAGCAGCATAGGTTGCATGCCCCAGTTCAGTCGTCATTGGGCCATTTATCGGGCATGCAGTCTCAAGTGTTCAATCCCCATCTCTCTCCATCCCCACCAATGATGAACAACTTTGACTCAATGCTTGGTCTGGGTGATAGGGATCAAAGACCAAAATCAGCTCAGAAAGTTAGGCCAATGGTGCGTTATCCTCAACAAGGCTTTGATTCCAATGGTCAGAAGTTTGATAGTGGCTGGCCGCAGTTCAGATCCAAGTATATGACTACTGATGAAATTGAAACGATTCTCAGGATGCAGCTAGCTGCAACACACAGTAACGACCCATACGTGGATGATTATTATCACCAGGCTTGCCTTTCAAAGAAAACAGCTGGGGCAAAGCTCAAACATCATTTCTGCCCAACTCACTTGAGGGATCTTCCTCCCCGAGCACGAGTGAATGCTGAACCACATGCTTTTCTCCAGGTCGATGCTCTTGGGAGAATTCCTTTCTCTTCGATTCGTAGACCCCGTCCTCTTCTTGAGGTTGAACCTCCAAATTCTACTGTTGGTGGCAATGCTGAGCAGAATTCCGCTGAGAAGCCCCTAGAACAGGAGCCAATGCTTGCAGCCAGAGTCACAATTGAAGATGGTCTTTGCCTTCTTCTTGATGTAGATGATATTGATCGTTTTATAGAATTCAATCAGTTCCATGATGGTGGAACCCAGTTGAGACGCAGGAGGCAGGTCTTGTTAGAAGGGCTGGCAGCATCCATGCAATTGGTTGACCCACTAGGCAAGAACGGCCACACAGTTGGACTTGCTCCCGAGGATGATTTTGTGTTCTTGAGGTTAGTATCTCTTCCCAAGGGGCGGAAGCTCCTTGCAAGGTATCTTCAGCTTCTTTTTCCAAGTGGTGATCTCATGCGGATCGTCTGCATGGCCATTTTTCGTCATTTAAGGTTTTTGTTTGGAGGTCTCCTGTCTGATCTTGGAGCTGAAACCACAAATAACCTTGCAAGGGTTGTATCATTATGTGTCCATCAGATGGATCTTGGTTCACTCAGTGCTTGTCTTGCTGCAGTGGTTTGTTCCTCAGAGCAGCCGCCTCTTCGCCCCCTTGGAAGCTCAGCTGGAAATGGGGCTACCCTCATTTTAATGTCTGTGTTGGAGAGAGCAACTGAACTATTAAATGATCTTCATGATGCTAGCAACTACAATGCAACAAACCGGGCACTTTGGAAGGCTTCATTTGACGAGTTTTTTGGCCTCCTTATTAAGTATTGCATAAATAAATATGATAGTATTATGCAGTCTTCTCTATCAGACTCAGATCCAGCTGAAGCTATTAAGAGGGAACTACCAATGGAGCTCTTGCGTGCAGCTGTTCCCCACACAAATGACTACCAGAAAAAGCTGTTATATGATCTTTCCCAGCGTTCCTTAGTTGGTCAGGATGGTGGTGACATCAATTCTGAAGCCGTGCTCAGTTGATATGATACTGCATGAAAGTCTGATACCAGGTCTCTGAGAAACACAGTTTTGCTGGACCAGGAATATCTTTGGGGATGCTTTTAATTTGTACTCCCAGCGCGACTAATTCAGATACACAAACTAAATGAAGCAGAGTCTTTGAGAGCAACGTGTCATAAGAGTCAGCATAGCTTTTTAGATTTATTTTATTTTATTTTTGTCATTTCTACTCGTTTCCATACTACTGCCTTGACAAAACTTGTATAAGGCCTGTCCTGTGTTGTGGTAGAATTCTGTTGGGTTTTTGTAATTTTTTTCCCAGTCCTTTTAGTTCCTTTTTGTCTCAAGAGCCTATTTTGACGCTCTGTTGTGGAATTCCTGATATGGAGATGTAGCGGGGTAGTTTGTACAGGGTTTGCAAAAAGGTTTCCCACTTTCCTCTGCTATTTGTTATCAAGGAGGTGTGGTGGATATGATTTTTCATGTTCTGGTATGGGCTGTGTGACATCCTTCTGTAGTAAATGGTAATAAAGCAGTGCAGTTGCTGGTGGTGGTTTTGAGGAATAGGGGATGCGATGGAGTTTGAATTCTTCAAGTGATTACCAAGTTTAGCTTGTAACATTGGATAACTGTCTGTTAGTTTTCTCATAAACAATCTCTATATTGCATTAATGCTATACTGCATGTGTTTCTTCTATTTTCTCAATTCTTTTTGAGCTCTTGCTGATCTATGTTTCTCGTCAATCATTTCTGACCAATGTTTGCTTTAGAAATTTCCGACTGTATTAGGTGCTCTTAAAGGGGATTGCCATTTTCGTTACTAGCAAGGCATTCATGATGATTCTTTTGGTCTCAGGATTTATGCAATGTCTGCTGCTATTTTTTTGGCTCAGGATTTATGCGCAGATACCAGCCTGTGGATTAATGTCTTTGTTGAATAGAAACAAAAAAACTGAAAATCATGTGATGTAAAATCTGCCGAACCAAATCCTCCTGAGATTTTCTCATAGTTTCTGGTAACAACTGTTCTAAAGTGCTGGTGTCTTGTGTCTTGTGACCATCTATTCTCTTCGACCTTAGATTTTGTTAAACTTTGGAACGAAAACCTTGTGGATTTGTGATGAGCAATGCTCTATTGAACTCGCAAGCATCTACACTCTTCATATTAGGAACTTCTACTGGAAGAATCTGGAGAAAAATATGTTGACCATTGTGTGATCTGGCAACCACTTTTACTTGGAGTTCCAGGTTTTTGTCTGAGTTCGAGTTAGTTAATTTGATCAACAGCTTGATATGTCTACATGAAACTGGTTCAACAGCTTGGTATAAGCCTACTACGTGCATATTAAATCCTGTTACAGGCGAGTGTATTATTCTTCCGCCACTTGAAAAGTAAAAGGTTCTGATTTGGACTCGTGCGCTTAGATTTAGCTCCAAAAGAAATCAATTTAAACCTACTGCCTATTAGTATAATTTAAATTTGTGTTTTGGTTTACGAATGGTTTATCTTTCCCTGCGTTTCGGTGGATCTTTTTGTTGGCTTGAGATCAGTTGATGATCCTATCCCTATACAAATACTTGCTTTTGATTTTGACAGCAAGCAACTTAGATTAATGTCATTATGTCCGTTTCTTTTCGGAAACGGAGACATGCTACTATTGTGCAATGAAAGGTATAGTCCTGAGGGAGAAACTATGCAAGGCTGGATACTCCTAGTCCTCCATAAAAAAATAACCAAGAAGTAATTGATTGAAGAGTTGACAAATCATCCAAGGAGAGGAGAGGAGTTTTATGAAAACTTTTTCAGATTTCGACGAAAAGAAAAGGATTAGTAAACCCCGCCGATTTTCAATCTTTGAATCATGATATGAAATGACTCAAGTCAATCAAGTATAGCGTAAATCGAATTTCTAACATATTTGCTTGCAAAAAAGATAAGGCTTCAAACATGATCTGTCATATTTGCTTCATGCAAAATGTCTTTGCTGTGTTTTTCTTGTCAAATCTGTCTGCTCTACGTCCTGCATGCAGTGAAGCTTGGTTTTTCTTTTGTGAATATTTGACCTTTAAATTTATTCAATTTTTAAAGAAAAACTTGATCTTCTGCGATTACAGTGAAACATAGCATAATTAGAATCTCTTTTTCCCAGCTAATCTCTATGCTTGATAATCATCCTTTTTGTGGAATTTTCTAATGATGCAGGGAAGAGGGGCAAATATATTGGGTTAAGGCTTGCTGTAGCCTTTAAGAACAAAAAGACAACAGCTAGTCAACAACTTGCTTATGTTAATATTTTCTTTTTAGACTGCAAAACAACATTACATTATGAAAAGTAAATATGATAACGACTAACAAGATTGCCTACAAAACTGGACAGAGGAAGAAGAAGGGGAAAATCCCACCTTAATTTCCCCTAAGACAAAATAACTTCTTCAAACACTAGAAGACACTAACTCTTATATAGAAAGTAGCATAATTAAGACATAAAGAGAACAAAACAGAATAACATCAAACTACACTTTCTTAACTGACTGTCCACCGGTGATCAAATTGAAGACATTCCTTCCGTATCCCGACTGCAGAATGCTAAGATGGGGCTGCAGGCGTAATAGAAGTTTATGGTAGAGTGGACTGCCTGATTTCTTGGTGACTTTAAATGCTTTTTGGATCACATAGTTACCAAATTCACCTCTAGCAACATGCAATAGTGTGTTGGTGTTGCTTAGAAAATCCTCAATCACCCAACTCTTCCATTCTGTACCCAAGCATTTTTCGACGATATGGCTGCCTCCTTTCTGCAATGAGATGGCTGCATAATAGCCTCTAAGCTGATGGCATATTTTTTGGGTGAATACAGGATTATCGAGTGATAGGACCTTCTGAATCACATAGTTCCCTTCCGGATCCTGCGACAGGAACACTGCATTCGTAGATAGTATATCCAGGAGCCGATATCTTTGCAGACCCTGGATGGTGTTGATGACCCTGATTAAGGCTATGGATCCGTCATGGTCTATTGCTAAATCAAGACAACATGAAATGGCTGCTTCATATAATAACTTATTATCTTCAGCACTAAGGTGTTTTAAGCACTCCGATACGACATACAAACCTGTCCGATCGGTCATGATTAGATAAAACGCAGCACACAGATTGTTGGTGACGAAAGAAATCAAACTTGAACCACTGAGTGCTCTGATGAGCTTCTTGATCGAATTCGAACCATGTCTGTGGACTGCTAATGAAATAAAAGGGTACAAGTCCTTGGTTATCTCATACGTAATCAATTTCAATTGTTGATAGTTCAATGAATCAATTAGCTCTGCAAAGACATGCCATCCATGTTGATCAAGCATCAGCTCGCAAACAATGGGGACTCCTCTTGATGACAAGACCAAAACTTTCTTATATACCTCACGGGTAATCTCTGGGTTCCTCAACCTCAATAAACCATGAAGTGTTATTGAACCATCTCGGTCTGAACAGTAGTTGACGAAACTATCTCCTTGAAGCAAACCAAGAAAAATCCTTACATTGTTAAGCTCTTCTTGATTCTGCACCCTACTGTATTCAATTCCTCCTAAGTTTGAAACTGCAAAACTTTTTCCCTCATCGAGGACAGGACCACTAAGAGAATTTAAATTCGGAACAAAACTTCTTGTCCCAGGTTGCAATCTTGAACCGTGAAAATTCCCTCCATTGCCCAAACTATTTGATCCCCAGGTAGTTTGAGGAAACAGTGATGATAGAACTAGAGTTGAATTAGCCAACCCGGCCAGATACTGTGGGAGCCCATTAATCCTGGTTTCTTGAAATCCTGGTAAAGGCCCACCATTAGCAGCCAAAAGATAGTTTCTTGGAGAAAGATCCTGACGGTTTCTTATGTCAGTTCTCCCTTCTGTCAAGGAAAGATTGTCAACAGAAAGCACAAGGTTTTCGAGAGGGGAACCTGAAGCCGCAACAGAAGACATTGAGTTGAGGTTTGAAAAAAAAAAGATACCAAAAAGAGAGTAACCAAGAATACAAGAATTACAATACAAAGAAACACAAATCTGAATAAACAAGTCTCTCCTGGTTTTATAGACGAAATTGTAGAGGAGAGTCTATTAGTCCTTGTTGGTTTAGGTTTCCTTGTCCGTAAGGAAGAGTACTTCTTTGTTAGGAAGGGTTTCCTGTGCAGCAATGTTTCCGAATTTGGAAAGGATAAGCTGTTATCATGTAGGGTGGGTTTCTCCTACACTAGCTAGTAGCTAGTAAAGCTATAGGAGAAATCAAATCCTTAAAGAATCATTTACATGTATTAATGCGGTACTGCATGTGTCTCTTACCGTTTCAAATATGATTCTTCTACTGTGCCATATGGTTTAATATTCATGGAGAGATGCAATGATGATTTTTTTTTTTTTTTTTTTAGCACTTGGATTATGATCTGGCAGCCACTTTTACTTGGAGTTCCAGGTTTTAGTCTGAGATCGAATTAGTTAGTTAAACGCAACGGCATGATGTGTCGGCATGAGATTGGTTCAGAAGCTTGGTATAAACCTACTAGGTGTGCATTGAATCCTATTACAGGGGAGTACATTACTCTTCCACAACTTGAAAAGGAAAAGGGTTCTGGATGCTTCTGATTCGGACTTACATGCACTTGGATTTTGGAGCTTGAAATCTTAATAATTTTCTTGAAGCTGACAATAAATCTTGGAGAAGCATTGAAATTGTTCTATTTCTTCGTGGATCTTTTCATTGGCTTCAGCTCAATTGATGATCCCATCCCTATACAAATGCTTGCTAGCCAGCTTTTGATTTTGACAGCAAGCTAGCTATTAAGATTAAATCAGTCATACTATTTCTGCTGTTACAGAGATTGATCATTTGAATTTTATAGAAGTGTAATCTTGAACAAAAATTCTTGTCCTTAAGAATCCATTTCTTCTGCAACATCTATGGCTTGTCAAAGTAGTGAAGTTCTCTGAAGGGACCTTTTATTATTATTCAATGAAAAACTGTGTACAATCCTGAAGGAGAAATCCATGCAAGGCTAAATGCTCTTCTTCTTCATTCAACAATCCATGCATTAATTGGTTTTTCTTTTGTAAATATTTGACCATTGGAACTATATAGCTTGCTCTTATGCAAGGGAAAGTCTCCTAAAGCATCCTTAATGATGATTAACTTTCAGTTTCATAGTTGAAGATTATCATCCAACGGCTGTGGAGTGTGTGCACATATAAGCATGAGCGCTAATAGACTTTCCCCTTATGCAATTACATCGAAACCTGTAGTAATTAATATTATCCTTTTGCCCAGAAATAATCTAATCATCTTCATTATGAAACTTTCTTATGATGCAGAGAAGAGAGACAAATATATTGTTAGGTAACTTAGGTTTACTCTATAGCGATTAAGAACATAGATAGGATAACCACTTGTATTAGGAATACAAAGCAACTATGGTGACTACTTGCTTTTGTTAATATTTTCTTTTTAGACTGCAAAACAACATTACATTGTGAAAAGTAAATATGACAGCGACTAACAAGATTGCCTACAAAACAGGACAGAGGAAGAAGAAGAGGAAAAATCTACCTTAAATTTACCTAAGACACAAAATTACTTCTTCAAACACTAAGAGACACTAACTCTTACATATGAAGTATCATAGTTAACACATAACGAGAACAAAACAGAACCAACATCAAACTACAGTTTCTTAACTGACTGTCCACTGGTGATCAGATTGAAGACATTCCTTCCATATCCCAACCGCAGAATGCTAAGATGTGGTCGCAGGCGCAACAAAAGTTTCTGGTAGAGAGGACTAACTGATTTACTCTTACACATGAAGTATCATAGTTAAGACATAACGAGAACAAAACAGAACCAACATCAAACTACAGTTTCTTAACTGACTGTCCACCGGTGATCAGATTGAAGACATTCCTTCCATATCCCGACCGCAGAATGCTAAGATGTGGTCGCAGGCGCAACAAAAGTTTCTGGTAGAGGGGACTATCTGATTTCTTGGTGACTTTCAATGCTTTTTGGATCACATAGTTGCCAAATTCATCTCTAGCAACATGCAATAGTGTGTTGGAGTTGCTTAGGAAGTCCTCAATCACCCAACTCTTCCATTCTGTACCCAAGCATTTTTCGACGATATGGCTGCCTCCTTTCTGCAATGAGATGGCTGCATAATAGCCTCTAAGCTGATAGCATACTAAATGGGTGAATATAGGATTATCGAGGGACAAGACCTTCTGAATCACATAGTTCCCTTCTGGATCCTGAGACAGGAACACTGCATTTGTAGATAGTATATCCAGAAGCCGATATCTTTGCAGACCTTGGATGGTGTTGATGACCCTGATTAAGGCTATGGATCCGTCATGGTCTATTGCTAAATCTAGACAACATGAAATGGCTGCTTCATATAATAACTTATTATCTTCGGCCCTCAGGTGGTTTAAGCACTCCGATACAACATACAAACCTATCCGATTCGTCATGATTAGATAAAATGCAGCACACAGATTATTGGTCACGAAAGAAATCAAACTTGATCTACTGAGTACTCTGATGATCTTCTTGATCGAGTTTGAACCATGTGTATGGATTGCTAATGCAGTAAAAAGGTGCAAGTCCTTGGTTATCTCATACGTAATCAGCCTCAACTGTTGATAGTTCAATGAATCAATTAGCTCTGCAAAGACATGCCATCCATATTGATCAAGCATCAAATCGAAAACAATGGGGAATCGGCTTGATGACAAGGCAAAAACTTTCTTATATATCTCACGTGTAATCTCTGGGTTCCTCAACCTCAACAAACCATTAAGTGTTCTTGAACCATCTTTGTCTGAACAATATTTGACAAAACCATCCCCTTGAAGCAAACCAAGAAAAGTCCTTGCATTGCGAACCTCTCCTTGATTCTGCACCACACTATAATCAATGCCTCCTAAGTTGGAACCTGCACTACCGGTTCTGTCATCGAGGATAGAACCACTAAGAGAATTGAAATTCGAAACAAAACTCCAAGCCCCAGGTTGCAAACTTGAACCCTGAAAACTCTCTCCATTGCCCAAACGGTTTGATCCCCATATAGTTTCTGAAAACAGCGGTTGTGGAACCATCATGGATTTCGCAAACCCAGCCTGATACTGTGGAAGCCCATGAATCCTGGTTTCTTGAATTCTTGGTGAAGAACCACCTTTAGCAGCCAAAAGATAGTTTCTTGGAGACAAACCCTGATGGTTTCTTGTGTCGGTTCTTCCTTCTGTCAAGGAGCGGTAGCCAACAGAAAGCGAATGGTTTTCGACAGGAGAACCTGAAGCAGAAGCAAAAGGCATTGAGTTTGAGGTTTCAGAAGTACTGTCATCCGAATAACCTGAAAATTTCTCCATTGCAAAGAAAAGAGAGGAAGCAAGAATTTCAATAAACAAGAAGGAGAAGTCTCCCCTGGTTTTATAGTTGGAATTGCAAAGGAACTTAGTGTATTAGTAATTATTGTAGGTTTAGGATTCCTTTTTTGTAAAGAAAAGTATTTCTTTCTTTCTTACGGGAAGAGTTTTATTCCTTGTGAAGCAATGCTCTCTGATTTGGAAAGGTGAAGGTGTTGAGTTTGTATTAGGGTAGTGTTTCTGTTAAACTAGCTAGTAAAGTTATAAGAGAAATCAAATCCTACTATCTTACGGATAGATATATATATATATATATATATATATATATATATATTTTCAGTAGAAAAATGTTTTAAAAAAAGGTGGTTTGGAAGGATAATTAAAATATCTGATAGGATCAAATTCAAATTCAAGATAATAAGAGGGAAAGCAAATATTTCTATCAGCATTCAGCAGACACATCAAAAAATCATTACTTTCTTTTTGCGTTGGAACTGATCATGTTTGAATATTAAAAAATATATATGATAAACATAACTGTTTGGACTGATCTTAGGTCTCTACTTACCTCTTAAAACCTCATGAAGGTGGAGGCGTAGGCGTTGCGTAAGACCTGCAATGGACCAAAAACTGCCATAGAAGTGTCGGTCCCATTGCATCTGTTCATGTTTGCAGATTTTTTTTCTCTGGAAAAAGAGAGGAGGGAGATGAATTTTAGAAAGAAAATGAATGGACAAGAATCATTAAACTGTTTTTTTTTGGTGGAACTTTCTGTATATATTCACCACATTAATGTTGATAATCTTCCCCACAGACTAAAAATAGGAAACTTGATAAAATTATTTTCCATTTATAGATTTTTTTGCTTAAATTCTCCATCTATGATATGATGTATTACAATGTCTAATTTTCTAAAATGTTTTTTTGCACTTAACCCTTGATCCTCTTTTTTCTCCGTTTTTTTCTTCTCAGACATGAATCGCTTCTTTTATACAGTAGGGTTGATATTCCTCTTCAGCTTCTTCATGCTCTATTCTCCAAAGACATCTAACTTGCCAAAGAATGTGGAACTTCATCAACAGCTCTTGATTCCACTTCAGAACGGTAGCTTTCTGAATTCTGATGTAAAAAAAAAATTCCTATTTCTCGATATGTTTCTTCTATCTGTTGGTTGAGTTTTTCCTTATTTATCCTTTTCCTTTTTTAAATTCATAGAAGAAGAAAATTGTGAGTTGTTTAGTGGACACTGGGTTCCAGACCCAAGAGGTTCTCAATATACAAATGTAAGCTGTTCATCGATCCCCGAATCGAAGAATTGCTTGATGCAAGGAAGGCAGGACACAGAATTTTTGCAATGGAGGTGGAAGCCTGATGGATGTGAGCTTCCAAGATTTGATCCCAGAACATTTTTTCATATTGTTCGAGGAAAGACGATGGCATTCATCGGAGACTCTGTTGCTCGAAACCATGTCGAATCGCTTCTCTGCCTCTTGTCATCGGTTAGTTCATGTAATTCTTTCTTCTTTTTGGGGATAAATAGTTCATGTGATTCTTTTCCTCCTAGTTAACTTGGTAAAATCTAGGGATTTTATCCCATCAAATTTGGAACGAATCTCCCATTATTTTCTTCTTCTTCTTCCTATTATTTTTGGTCAATTATAGGACCTTGCAGCCAACAATAAACAGTTAGATAGTAAGAGGATTGGCATTAGCAATTAGCAGGATGGGAAAAAAAATCGTATTACTACGATGAATTAAATTAACCATCACTATAAAAATAAAAGACTACTCTAGTTCTCTCTTGTAAAGACTTAAATGCTCTAAAAGAAAGGTTTGAACCGGTAATCTCTTACAAATGTGAAGAGCTCACTATTACTTGACCAGAATCTCCCGTTTTATGACATCTGTGTCATGACAAATTTTGAATTTTTTTCAGGAAGAAATGCCATTGGGCATCTACAAGGATACTGAAGATCGTAATAGAAAATGGTATTTTGCTCGCAGTAATTTCACCTTAATGGTCATCTGGACTAGATTCCTAGTAGTTGATGAGGAAAGGGTGATTAATGGTAGCGGCACTGGTGTTTTTGACCTGCATCTAGATAAGATTGACAAGAACTGGGCAGATAAACTCCCAGAAACGGACTACGCAATCCTATCAGCTGCTCATTGGTTCTTCAGGAAGAACTACTTCTACGATAAAGGGAAGATGATCGGATGCACATTCTGCGGTGAACCAGGAATCGAAAGCTTTGAGATTGATTCTGCCCTCCAGAGGGTAATCAAAATTGTGCTCAATTACATCAACAATTGCAAAGAGTGCAATAATATTTTGACTGTGTTAAGGACATTCTCACCTGCACATTTTGAGAATGGATCGTGGGATACAGGAGGGAGCTGCAATAGAACACATCCATTCAACGAAAAAGAGATTAACTTGGCAAGTTT
Source organism: Dovyalis caffra (assembly GCA_963924115.1). Classification (NCBI taxonomy): domain Eukaryota; kingdom Viridiplantae; phylum Streptophyta; class Magnoliopsida; order Malpighiales; family Salicaceae; genus Dovyalis; species Dovyalis caffra. The sequence continues at coordinate 3,086,964 of CAWUPB010001199.1, read as the reverse complement.
AGAATGGAAACTCAGAAACATTCAAGTAGAGGAAATTAAAAGAGCAAGACAAGAAGCAAAGAGAACGAAAAAATTTGAAGTTTTGGATGTCACTAAGGCTATGCTTATGAGACCAGATGGGCACCCTAATTCCTACTGGGGTAACAAATGGATGAAAGGTTACAATGACTGTGTCCATTGGTGTATGCCAGGCCCTATCGATGCATGGAATGATTTCTTGATAGCATTGCTTAGGAGACATGCTTATACTGATTTCACCAAGTCATGACCTAGAGCTAAAATGTGATGCTCCACAAGCTTGTAAGAGCATATTCGATAGTTCTGTTGTTTCTGTCCTAAATAGAAATGATAGTTATATTTTCTTTCTATATTGAATGCCATGGCAGAAATACACCTTCTCAGTAGTCCTTGCTATAAATCATAGGTACTATAATCCGACTAATTGATATGTTTTCTTTTTGAAAAAAGAAATCGAAAATTCAAACAAACACAATATCGACGTTCAAATAAGAATAAGAAACAACACAATCGGCATAAAGATTTTAGATTTGAAATTTGCAAATAAGGGCCCTCCACCAATGTAGTGTGGGTAAGTTATAAATTAGCAGCACGTAAATTCAAAAAACACTATCGTCTATTGCTCTTTCCAGAAATGCTAGAAACTATGACCCTGATTTCTGGAATTCATGTAAAAAGATTAGCAGAAGACCAAGCATCCAAACCTAATTTCATTAAAACTAAGACTAACTAACTATACATGAACTCACCAGCCAGCAAACACATTTACATTCCTTGATTCCGTTGCATTTTGAGATTCTGAGTTTCAAATCCGTCTTATCCTTGAAAATTCAAACCATCCAAGGAAAAGTAAATCAATCAACTTGGAAAGTCGCACTACCCTTCTTGAGAAAGCCGAACAGAAGCATCACGAATCATATCAACTAGCTCTTCATTCAGCGCTTCAAGATCACCAGAGTGGCATAGTTGACGATAGAAAGGGGCAAGGTAATTTGCAGCAACTTCAGCCAATTTCCAAAGAGAGAATTCTGAAGCAATTTTGATTATTTTAATAGACAGGTGTCTGGCCGAATCCAGACAAGATACAATCACTTTGTAGCTGTTATCCTGAACATCTTCCAAAAACCAGAATTCAGCTAGCCAGCAAAGCTCCAGATATTGTTGCAGCTGATGTAGCTTTTCCCCATCATTCATATTATCCCATAAACAACCAGAGGGAGGTTTGGGCAACTCATCAGTGTAGAACCAGCTCACTAGCTTGATCATTGCCTCCCAACTAACAGGCACCTCTATGGCTCCGGAACGACTGTATGCATAAATAACATAAGAAAATGCCACAAAAACAGTAACACAGAAGATCAAAAGCTAAGTAGGAGAGCAGGAATATCAGTTATCAAGGAAGCACAGGAAAGAAACGACTTCTAAAACTACTATTTCAGAGATTTTTTATTATAATATGAAATACCAGTTGCAAAATACTTAGAATAAGGCTAAACAACCTAGGTCACTACTTCTTGAAATCTCCATTACCCAGTACTTGTCCTCCTCAGGTGAATACTTGTATGGTACATATCCCAGTATTATAGCATGCACAGGACAGCCAAGCCCCGCATGCACGCATAAGCCCTTGGAATACCTAGACTCTTTCAAACTCACCACGTAGCACCCACTTTCCCCAAATACAAGATAAGATGGACAAGAAGGGAATACAATAGCAAGCTGCCTAGCAAATTAGTAATCACAGCCGCATACAATAATATGCAGATAAACCCTTGACATCATAGTATAAGTTTCAACACTTTCAATCATTCAAATGAATCGACGAACAAGTGTGCATGTGAACTTATGTACTCAAAACACTAATGCATGTACCTATCTCGCATGCCTGATTGAAACAAAGCCCGCAAATAATCACAACTAGGTGACAATACAACTTTGTGAGCATGCATGTGTGGAAATGATAGGGAGCACGTGCTGCATTTCCAGCTGATTGATTCAGCTTCTTTTGGCTTCAAGACGATGTCCCTAAAATCAGAAACAAACTGAATTACCACCAATGATTCCAAAAACTAGTCACATGAAGGTAGCAAGCACAACGCAGATTCAACTAAAAACTTCTAATCTTCCAAAATTACAACTTTAGTCAAACATCTTAGTAACTGAGATACAGAAAACGAAAAAACTATAGAATTTATAACCATAAATCCCATGCAATAGATGATCTAAACATATAAATTTGAATCTAAATCTTCTCTACAAAGGATCATCATTTGTAGTCATAAATAATTTTCTGGTAGGTCTCCAAGGTAAGGAGGTCTGAGAAATAGTTCCAGCCTTACACTAGCTAACAAGCATTCACTGGGCCCACAGACACACAGAGGAGTCAAATGCCAATATTAATGAGAAAATGGAGATCTGGTCTCTTGTAGCTGCATGAAATTTGCACTCCAGAAACAACACCAGATTGTTTTCCACCAAAACTAGATAAAGTGATGTACCCTTGATGGATAGTTAATATGAGATCTACACTTTTCACTAACAAGGGCAATTTATCTGGAAACTTAACTTACCTAAATTTGCAAGAATATACTATATTCAAGCAATAAATGATGGCTCTTGGATAGAAAAGAATTGGACATGAGAAAAAAGCAATGATTTTATGTTTTAACTCCATCTATTCTTCTAATTATAGACTATGCTACGTGTTTTGAAATGGCTACAAACGAATTCCTATTAACCACTGTAGGAAAAACAATTTGTGGTGCTGACAATTTACTATTAAAAACAAAAAATAAATTACTATCTCACAAGTCTAGAATATAAAGTAACATCCTAGAATATAAATGTACACCCATAATTACTTAGCCAGACATACATGGAAGGAAAAATACAAGCTAAACCGCAAACTTGTACACGAACTTGCAAAAAAATATAAAACCAATTAAAAAATAAGCAGAAAAAGAATGACACGAGGACATGAAAGGGGAAAAAAGGAAATAAAGAAGAAAAATTAAGAGCCACTGTGGAAAACATCAATGATTTTTCTTTTGTGTGTGCCTAGTTGAAGGGCTGAATTCCAACAAATTGTACAAAAAAGCAAATTAAAATCAGAAAAGGGCAATATAAAGACCTGATACTGAAGGCCAAACTATCACTACTGCTATATAGAGTGTACAAACGCAAACTAGAGGGTGCCTCAGTTCAAATAAAAGGAGGAAAAAAAAAAAAAAGCCCAAGGAATGCTTGTTCAATTAACCTTCTATAGGGTGACGTATCATTTGAAGAGACCTTAGTGGAGTTAATGTAATTTAACAAAAATGTAAAGAGGATAAAACACACTGATCCAACACAACTCAAAATGTCCTTAGGTGCAAATTAAGAAGCAAACCATACGAAAAGTGATGACCAGTTGGAGCAAGAGCAGGGGTAAGATCATAGATGGGGAAAAGAGTGCCCCACTTTGGACGTCTTCTGCCAAGCATTGTTGATAGAGGTTGTAAATTACAATGTTTAGCAAGAATCTTCAATTTCTTTACGTGTTCATCCTGAGCATGCAGGTATCCTAAGTAAACAAATTCCAACAACTTGGCCAGTGCCTGATTGTCAACATGTGAAGATAAACGAACATCTTTCTGGAACTTTCCACACTGCTTCTTTACATCACACCTTTCAGAAGAACCATCAGATGCTTTCTCAACATGAGATAATTCTTCAGGAGGCAGCAATGATGGACATCGAATAGCAAGAATGACACCATGAACACTCATAGTGTCCCCATTTGCAAGAATAAGTCGCATGTCAGCAAATTCATTCTCATTAAGTGCCTTCCCTATACGCCTTCCAAGTTTACAAGGAAAACCATAAAATCCAAAGTAACTTAGAATGTATGCAGCAATCCATTTCAGCCCAAGAGCAGAGCTGTCAATGCAAATCTCCTGGAGCATTCTAACAAACTGAGCTTCAGTATATTCCACCTCACCAGCAAAAATGTCAAGATTTTTACTTATAGATCCATAGTGTAGCAACTCAGCTAGCCCCCACAAACCATACAATAAAAGTATGTCATTGCCTTCCCAGTCTTCCTTGCACACCCAGCAACAAGGCCTCTGACTGAATATATTATGCAAATGAGGAGCAAAGCTCAGCCTTCCTATATGGACATCATTGCTTATGCACCACCTTATAAAAGCCATTAGTGTCATTACTCCTCCACTTTTAACAATGTAACTTCGATACCATGGCAAACAAGCACAACATGTCAAAGCCACCAAGTTGATGCCAGTTTGAAGCATATCTGGTATTCCAAAATTATCCCTCGTTGATGTAAAATTGAGGATGCGCAATGAGTGTTTCAAATATTCCTTGCTGGTTGGCTTTAGAATTTCAGACAGCATAGACCTCGTTTTTGATGCAATGTATTTGCAGGGAGAATAAATCATCATAAGAACTGCCCTTGATGCCGATTCACTTCTGAATGTATCAGCCAGATCAGTTTGACAAATTTGGCATCCTTTACGAACTGAATCCGCAAAAGTTAAGCTATCAAAGGATAAGCAATCAAAAGAAATATTAATCAGTAACCAGGAGAAAAGGGTCCAGAACACAAAGGTTGATCACTAGGATATTAAGAATCTATTTGACTCCAAAGGAAACAAGGCAATTTTTGAAGATATGAGCAGTACATTACCATGCACATCTAATAAGCATATCAACGAGAAGTTCATGACCATGAATGTTGGGGTTGAAATCTTCCCTACAGTATATTGCCAGCCATCCAAGAATATCCCACACATATGGCCTCAAAACAAGAAGAAAATCTGCTTTGAGAGCCTCCTGTGCTTTAGATATCTGTTCTTCAAATGTCAAGAGGTGTAGAGATTGTCTATTCTGAAAATTTTCAAGAAGAAGATCAAGTAGGACCCTGTCAATTCCTTTCTTCCAAAAATAATCATGATGTTCCCCATCCCAGCGAATTATAAGAGCCAAACGACAAGCTTCGACTAACAAAGACATCTGGTCATTTGCAATCTTCCCCGAGCTTGAGGTCCATCCAGTCATTCCATCAATTATAGCTTTAACAATAGGCTCGCAACATAAGCTCATCATTTTTAAACATCCCTGTTTATTTGTCTGAGCAATAGATGATGCACAATAACTTACACACAGTTAACATGTCTCAATTAGGCATCTTGTGAAAGAACAGATTACAATTATTACCGCTAAGCGTTGGGCAAGTCTAAATCCTTCCATCTGAAGAGAAAGAGGGCGGGATCTGACCATGCAGAGAACCATCATTTGGAGAACGGCTTCCCCATTTTGAAGAAGCTTCATGGCCCCATTACCACATAGAGCTGGCATTTGAAACAAGAGTCATTGATTACCAAATTTGAGCCTCATAGAATCCACAAACGCACAAAAAAGAAGAAAGAAGAAGAAGAAGAAGAAGAAGAAGTGAAGCTCAGTGCATATGATTATACCTATCCCTGAATATAACTTCAAAAGTGCAACCTTAACAGAAACATCAGTACTTTCGTGCATAGCCTCAAGAACTTCCATTAATTTAGCATCATTCGAAACAGAAAATCGAGAAGCAGACCACTTTTGCAGTATTGTGCTCAAAAGAGAAGCCATCTCTTTGAAATATTCAGTAGACATAGTACCACCAGCAAATTCCCGTATACCAGTAACAATAAGAAAAACAGTTTTCGTTTCACTCAGAATCTTCCAAACACTTTTCTCCCTGGTTGCACTCAGATTCGAGAGAATCATATTCAAAGCAGTTGCACAGGCAATTGAGACTTCCAATCGACGGGAAGATAGCAAGGAAGCTAGAGGATGAACCAGATACATTGAATACGGTTGCAGTATTGAATTGGGTATAATGCGGATCAACTTTACTACCACATTTACTGCTATACTCAATACAGACTCACTTTTATTCTGAAGAATCCATACCAATGCCCAAACTATATCGGCCACTGAATCCTGAAAATGGAAGGCAAAATATAGGTGTGCTAATATAAAATATCACCACCCACCATTACCTTTACTTAAGTAAGATAATACCACAGACATGCTATACAATAACTTTGCAAATCCCATCTAATATCAGCTAAGTTCACCATTCCCTATTCCATAAGTAATAACGCTAGAGATACCAAAAGTCAACTAATGAGACAGCTTATGGTTGTTACTTCATCAACTGTTGCATTCCAATAAACCATAATAAATTTTCAAAGTGATAGAAACCACATCGCCATGCAAGTTTTGATAAACGAAATATATTTAGTGTTGCTCTTGCCTAACATACCGTTTTAAGTCAACAAGTCGCATCCATGATACACAAAATTTCAAAAGCAAAGCAAAGATAGATTTTCCTCAATGTAGTACTAACTTCAGTACATAAAAATACTTAATCAGCACAAAATATACCCTTAAAACCTGATAAATCTTAACCAACGGTAATATCATTAAAAAAAACCGGACATCATTAAGTAGCTATGCTCAGAATTAGATCAAAACAAGTCTGCATTCGCCAGCACATTTGTTTAGGACTTTACCTTTGACATGAAACAATGAATAAAAAACGATCCCAAGGAGTTTCAAATCAGTTTAGTACTTCTTATTCCATCATCAGCCAATAATAAAACACTAGCACTGATAACTTTACTTTACAAACCTCAATTAGAACAAAAATAATAGTAATTTGTTACCTTAACAAGAGGATGATGTAAGGTGTCTGGCGAAGCAGAATCAAGAAAGGAAGAAATCGAGCGGACGACATGTCGTTGGATTTCAATATCAGCACACTTCCATTTCCGCTCTTTTCCTTCAGCATATCTACTAATTTTAAGCACAGAAGTACAAAATTGTGTTTCAAAATTTAATGTAATAACCTAACTAAATACCTCAAATTAAAAAATAAAAAATAAAAAATAAAAGAGAGAGAGAGAGAGAAAGAGAGACAGCAGATACCTGGTACCGAGGTTGAGAGCATGATAGAGACGTTGATGGAGAGTGAACATGTGACCGCTGATGCCTCTGTTGTTCTCTGCTGCTGTTGCTGTTTGTTTTGAAGATCTCATCTTCTTTTTGTTTTTGTTTTTGGCTTTGAAATTGTGAAATTTAGACAAAGTTACAGGAATTGTGAATTTAAGGTTTTTTATTTTTATTTTTTATTGATGCTCTTGCTGCTGCAATGCAGCGGGAACAAAACACCGACCGCCGCTGCTTGCTTTCATACGCACGAATCACGTGCAACAACGTAAGTCATAACTACTCTTATTTTTTTAATCTCTTACATTTTCCCTAAAAAATAGGAGTAAGCTATAAATTGATCCTTCTATTTTTCAGAAACAAATTATTAGTTCATTTTATTTTATATTTAAAATTTTTATTGAAACTTATTTTTTTTTCGATTTACTTTATTTTTTATCTTAAGAAATAGAAAAAAAATAAATAAATAAAATATGAAAAAAATTAGTAAAAAAATGAAATTTTTAAATAAAATAATATAAATTAAGTGCAGTCAATAATAATGAAAAGATTAAATAATTAATTTTGAAATAAAAATAATTACTTCATTTCTAAAAAATAAAGGAATTAATTTATTAATTATTTAAAAATTACTAATTTATTTACTTTTTAGCTTTATACGTCATGATATTTTTCTTTCTTTTTTACTATTAATAAATCAATAAGATTTTCCTCAACCATTTAACATTTCACGTTGCACTAACTCGAGAGTAAGAAATTTATAAAAGTCATTCAAAAACTTTTTTTTTTTTGTTAACGTCGTAGGTAGATCTGTCCATGGGCTGTACAGCCAGATTGGTTGGCTGGGGCCCGGTAGAAATTGGACAGACTGGACATGAGTTTTCAAGTCTCAGCCTGACCTTGTTCATAATCGGGATAGGCTTGGGCCTCTTATTTTACCCACCAGGATGGCCCGGCCCACTCAATCAAACTCATTGAGGAAGCGGAAAAGACATTGTCGTCATATAATGCCCTAGCCGCTAGCACAGAGAGGATAACAACACCCGGTAGGAAAAACCAAATAAAAAACATCTGGGACAGAAAAATGCCATGAAAAGATCCCATTATATTTATATCGAAGTCAAAACTAATGATATCCCATGCAAAAAAAAAAAAAAAATTAAAAAAAAATTAAAACTAAAAATATTTTCTGGTTCATAATATTCTTTATACGTTCAAATTTACCTTTATGATAGAAAATTTTGAGTATAAAATGAATTGTGTATAGTATTTTTTAAAATGTGAAAAGATTTCTTAAATTTTTAAAATAAAAATATTTTTTACTTCGTAATACTCTTTATAAATTTAAATTTATCTTTATGATAGGAAGAAAATTTTGAGTATAAATTGAAATATTTATAGTATTTTTTTTGAATGTGAAGAGAGTTCTTAAACTTTTAAAACATTAAAGAAATTTATTATAATTTAATTATTTTTATTTTATAAATTTCTTAATTTGCTTCAAAAGTAGAAATATAAATTTTGTTGCAGAATCTTTCTTGTATTGGTGTTTTATTTTGACGGTCAAAAATCTGAAAAAAAAAAAAAACCAATAGAAAGCATAAAATATTAAGATCCGAAATAATTAGATTACATCAAAGCATGTCGAGTGCGCCTACTTTAATTTTTCGTTCTTATCAAAATTCGAAGAAGGCAAGTTGAACTCGAGAAACTAGTCAATCAATTCTGTTATTTTTAAAGACGAGTTTACTTTATAATTGATATTTGCTAGTTTTTATTTTTTTAATTGATACATTCTATTATTTTTTATTTTCATTAAAACCTTGTATTCTTATAAATTTATTAATTAAAACTCTATTATAACACTATTAATTATTTATTATAAATTTATTAATTGAAACTCTATTATAACACTATTAATTATTCATCATACGTGTCAATCGAAACCGACATATGAAAATATGAATAAATTTTTTTTATCATATATCATTGTCCGATTAGACACAATTGTTTTGAATTTACCATACATAATAAATAATAAATAGTTAACGACGTTATAACAAAAAATCTATAATATTTTATTTTTTTCAATTGATAAGATTCAATTTATTTTTATTATTCGTGTTTTAAAATCCTAGTTGCTCGTAGATGTAACTGAATCCTATAACAGTGAAAGCCTTAATTATAAATTAAAACTTCGATATATTTTGTTTTAGGCTTAAATTCGTCAAATAGTAAAACAAATAGAACCATTAATAAATACAAAAATGGATCTTACACTTCTTTTCTCGACTTTCTTGAAGCAACGAACAGAACATGATCTAATTAAATGATCACCACTTGCTTATTTTGATATCATGTTTTTTAAAATTTCCAGAATATTCGAAACCTAAAGATTGTTCGGACGCACAAGACTTACATCGTCTTTTAGTACAATAACTCAGAAGTAAATAGTACAAACACATGCACTTTAAAAAAAAGACACAAGACAACGGTCCAGCGTTAATTCCTCAACCATGGGAGGATGTAGGAGTCCTGTGAGCTTTTCTTCCAGCACCATCAGGATCGTCACGCTGAGGCTGAGGCTGATCATCGGAGTTGGATACTTCTGCTGGAGTCGTATAGGTGGCCTTGTTAGCAATATTATGAGCACTCGAGAAGAGATCAACAGGTTCAGAATCTGCAATCTTTCCTCCTTCCAGTGGGGTGCCATGCTTGTATGCCATCCTTAACGTTTCATCTTCTGATAGCTTTGCCTGTGCTGTTCCATGTTTTATGTCATCCTTACTCTTTGCCATTTTATTTTTTTCTCTCTACTTTCCTGATATCTGTAATTTAGGATAATATGCACGCCATTCCAATTTATATGCTGCCTCCGAAGGAATACGTGGCAGCCTGGATTTGACAAGTGTGGATGACAAGGCTACGTGGCTTTTCTTCTTGTTTGCATACCCATTCTAGAAAAACGGTTCCCAAATAAATTTTTTATACTATTATTAATCAACGCTTGGCATTCCATAATAAAAATCCATACTAATTTTTGTATATAAAAAAATTGATTAATATAACATTACTCGAGATAATAAAATACAAACATCTTTTTGTCCTTTAGATTAAAATTAGATTTTTTGTCTGCATTAAGCTACAAATTTGATATATCAAATGAAATCAATTAGAAAAATCATTCCGATTTGATGATATTTACCTATAAAAAATATATGAAAGCCAAGGAAAAAAATAAATTATTTATAATTTTTAATTAAAATTTTATATTTAACTATTTCTTTTATGTGTTTTTCATAATTTTTCTATTAAAAAAGATTTATTCTTTTAAATCCATGAATTCTTAACTAAAAAGAAAATTAAATAAAAAATTTAGAAAAGTCTTAGTATTTTATAAGATTGTGTAAAAAAAGAAAGTAATAATTAATAAAAAACTTACATAGAAATAAAAAAATTACATAGAATTTTTTCTTCTAATATTATTCTTTCTTTTGTGAATAATATTAAAAAAAATGCAAATGCTTCATAAGATTGTGCCGAAGAGAAATTAATTTCAAAATATTTAAAAATAAATAAATAGTAAATGCTCGGTATTATGGTACTCGCATAGTTAATTTCTAAAAAAACAACGATTAATTTTAGTTTTTTACACATCATAACTATATTGAGTGCATTCAGAGTTTGTAACGTAAAACAAAAATCACTATAAAAAAATGTTAACTTGTAAAGAACATGTTGAATTAATTTAAAGTTAATATATTAAAACAAAAATTACTATGAAATTGATTTTGGTAAATTTTTATTATATATATATATAGAGAGAGAGAGAGAGAGATTAACAAAAATAATGATCGATCTTTCCTAATTTTTTGCAAAAAAAAAAAAAATCAATAATAAAAAAAAGTCATTGAAAAAAAAAAAAAGCAAGCAAGGTTGGTGCAAACTAGTTTTAAAAAAATAAAAAATAGATGACATGTCGTTGGCTAGAATGGAGCCTTGTTGTGTCTCTTTATCTCCTTCTTCGTCTTCTTTCAATTTTCTCCTCTCTTTACGTTCAAAAATCAAATTACAATACAAATAAAATTACAAATCGAAATAAAAATATATAAAAAAAATAATTAATTTTTTTATTTTTAAAAATTATTATTTAGTTTTTATACTAATATTAATTATGATTAATTTAATATTATTTTTACTGCTCAAAATATCTTTTTTATTAATTTTTTTATTTTTTTTATATTTCATATAACAAAAAATCAAAATAAATTTAAAAAAATGACTAAGTTACAAATAGATTGAAAAATATGAGGATTAAATAATTAATTTTTGAGATGAAAAGAATTAAATAATTTATTCTTTGAAATGAGGAGGATTAATTTATGATTTACTCTGGAAACGATTTCACTAATGAGTTTCTAAAAAAAATCACAAGCAATTGCAAATTGGTGGATCGGTCCAGCAAATTATATCATTTTTTGATGACGAAAAAAACAGCGGTGGCCACGTTTTTTGCTGTTTCTAAGCACAAGCCCAATCCAAAGGTAGATGGGACTGGTAATAGTGTAAACGACAGCGCGTTCCCTACACGAACGTAGTTTGAAAGATAAGAGATAGGACCCCTGTCTTTGTCTTCTGTTTCTGATGGCATCATCTACAGCAAACACTTGGACGATAACAAAAAGGACTGCAAATTTACGGGTTGAATGAGACCGGACTGGACCTAAAGAGCAGCACAACGCTATCAAAACCAGAAAAAGAAAAAACTACACTTTATACCCACACAGATTCCTTCTCCCACTTCGTCAGCCTCAGTTCTACATTTTCTGCTTCAATATTTCTTCAGAAAGTCTCAAACTTTTTGCATGGCACAAGTGATGATCCTCAGTGTATGTTAACCTTTTCTTTCTCTGAATTTTTTCTCCTTGTTTTTTGTGCCCTTTTGTTTCGTTATTGTTCATTGTCTAAAATTTTAAGTAGCTATTCACTTAGGAAAAAAAAACAATAAAGTTTTGATTTTTTTTTTTTTTAATTTCTGCTAAAGAGCCAAAGCTGAAATTTTGAATTTTGCTTTTTATTTATCTGTTTGTAATGGCAACCCTGGTGAATTCGGTGTCTCCTTTAACAAACCCTTCTACAGAGACTGTAAGAACAGCTTGTGGGTTCTTTTCAAATGTCCCAAATTTCCGATCTTTTTCACTAAGCGGAGGTTTTACTAGAGTTTTGGCATCAACTCAGATCACAAGTTCCCCTAAAGACTCTGTTTTGACACTGCCGAATTGGAAGGTTGGTAGGAATGGCACAAGAAATAGGGACATTAGGCTTAATGATGCATTTTTCCATTTGGAGTTTATTGTTGGAAAGGGTCATAAACCCGACGTTGCTCAAGCGACACAGCTGTTGTATGATTTGTGCAAGTCGAATAAGATGAAGAAAGCCACGAGGGTGATGGAAATTATGATTGATTCTGGTATCATTCCTGATGCAGCTTCTTATACTTTTTTGGTGAACAGTTTGTGTAAGAGAGGGAATATTGGGTATGCAATGCAGCTGGTTGAGAAAATGGAGGAAAATGGCTATCCAACCAATACGGTTACCTATAATTCGCTTGTTAGAGGGCTTTGCATGCATGGAAACTTGAATCAAAGCTTGCAGTTACTAGATAAACTCATACGAAAAGGGTTGGTCCCGAATGAATTTACTCATTCTTTCTTGCTTGAAGCAGCTTACAAGGAGAGAGGTGTGGATGAAGCGATGAAGCTTTTGGATGAGATAATTGCAAAGGGTGGGAAGCCTAACTTGGTTAGTTACAATGTTTTGTTAACTGGATTGTGCAAGGAAGGTAGGACGGAAGAGGCAATTCGTTTCTTCAGGGATTTGCCATCAAAGGGGTTCAATCCGAATGTTGTCAGTTGTAATATTATACTCAGGAGTTTGTGCTATGAAGGAAGATGGGAAGAGGCAAACCAGCTTCTAGCTGAGATGGACTGCGAGGAGCGTTCACCATCTCTGGTCACATATAATATACTAATTGGTTCACTTGCCTCCCATGGCAGGATTGAACATGCATTTCAGGTTTTGGATGAAATGATGAGAGCATCATTTAAGCCCTCTGCTGCAACCTACAACCCTATAATTGCTCGTCTTTGCAAGGATGGGAAGGTGGACCTTGTGTTTAAGTGTCTAGACCAAATGATTCATCACCGCTGTAATCCCAATGAGGGAACGTTTAATGCCATTGCTGTGCTCTGCAAGGCGGGAAGGGTGAAACAGGCATACTCCATAATTCAAAGATTGGGTAAAAAGCAAAATTCATCTACCCACGACTTCTACAAAGGTGTGATTTCGAGCTTGTGTAGAAAAGGGAACACATATCCAGCATTTCAGCTTTTATACGAGATGACAAAGTTTGAATTTGTTCCTGATCCTTATACCTATTCATCTTTAATCAGAGGGTTGTGTATTGAGGGAATGCTTGACGAGGCCTTGGAGATTTTCAGGCAATTGGAAGAAAATGACTACAGGCCTATTCTTGACAATTTCAATGCTCTTATACTTGGATTTTGTAAATGTGGTAGAACAGATTTGTCCTTGGAGATTTTTGAGATGATGGTTGAGAAAGGATACACACCTAATGAAACAACTTATACCATAATAGTAGAAGGGATTGCCCATGAAGAAGAAAAGGAGTTGGCAGCAGAAGTTTTAAAAGAGTTGTACCTCAGACAAGTCATGAGACAAAATACGGTAGAAAGACTTGTTATGCAATACGGCCTCGACGGTTTACCTGTATAGAACTGTGTTCATCATCCAGATTAGAAACAAGAAAAGGGACATGGAATGAAGATACTTTGAGAAGGCAAGTGGGTGTTCACTGATTCCAATGTCCATCAGAAATTTGTGTTGTACTTTCCAATCGAGACTGGGAATCAAGGAATCAGGCAGTCGCAACACTGGAATGTGTTGAATGCTTGCAACACGAGGTAGGAGCACAAGCTCAAGCACTGGGATTTATTTTATATGGTACAGGTCGATTCTCATGACTGATCTGGCGTATGATTGTACAAATTATTCATTATGACTTGGATTTTTCACTCTTAATCGAAAATGCTTGTAACTCAGCTTATTCACTGTATGCTGTGTGATCCTGGCTGACCTGTAAAATCTTGCAAGCTTCTATACCCGATTTTGTCTCATTTGTGTTTATGTGAATTGCTTGACCTGCAGCAAGAGAGCACATCTCAAACAGCCAACTTGTGCTTGACCGAACGGCAAAACTGTTGATTTCAAAGCGAATATAAACAATATCCCATTTCACCAGGGTTGCCAAAAAGGTAATCAGACGAGATCAAACTTGTTATTTGCTTCAGAGCAGTTCCTGCTCGACTGGGTAAGATACTGTGAAAACATATTTAGATAATGGGAGACTGGGACTGCTTTTGTTCCGTTTTCGCTATTCAATTAACTTGGATCGAAAATCAGTCAAAAAACAATACAGCGTTTGTTTGTTTGTTTGTTTTTGGTCATACACGGGCAATGGTTTATGAGCCTTTACCAGCGTAGTTTGAACAATATTTCCTTCGTTTGAGGAAGGCTTACACGAGCCATTAACCTCAAACATAAGAACTCATCACGAACCCCTTGAACTTACTAGACACAAATTCTAGCACCAAGTATTTTAATGCCAACCTAGTTCAAATTCAAAGTAACAGAAATTTCAGTTCGGCAGAGATGAATCAACAAGGTGTGATTCCAAGGCATTTCCAGCGGAGAAAAAAGTCCTTAAGACCACATCTTGCATTCCTAGACAATGATTCGAAACCTGCAAACCCTGTTAATTAGGTCTGTCTGAAAAATCAGCTATCAAGAGGTTGGCTCGTGCATCCTGATGTCCACACCGGAAGAATTGTAACCATGATCAAACATTTTCGAACAAGTTTAATTCATCTATTCATAAGAAATATTAAGGTAAAGAAGTCAAGTACAACACACAATTTAAGCAAACAGGAAACTAGTTGCAAAAGCAGTGTTTAAGACCCTACAAAATGAAACAATTGAAACATTCCCTGATACATATCCTTCATCCTCACAGCTTCAAACAGCACAAAGCCGCAAGCATCAAATGGCATATACCAGCAGAAAGCTCCATATTGTCCAAGTCCGCAGCCTACTTGGACCTCTGTCTCATCTTTCTGCGCTTCCTCTTCAACCTCCTCATACGCTTCTTCTTCCACTGCAGAAAACAAAAACAACAAATTAGCTTCCTCACAGCTTCTGAAACAGAATCTCTCGCTAATTTAACTATTTAAAAATATTTTAAGTGACATCAGGCAAACTTTCCTATAAGAAATAATGCCTCAGTCACAGACCCAAAAAACCATTAAGTGTTTTAAGTAGATACCAAGTTTCAAAAGGATCAGTAGGTTTCAAATCAAACAAACTAAATTACACCGAAAAAAAATAACACTAAAACAAGTAAAAGAAAAAGACAATTTTAAGGCAACCTCACAATGGACTGAGAAAAGTGTCTAAAGAACATTAATAACATTTAAAATACATCATTAATGAAATGAAATCATTTGGTGAAATCTCTTAAGAAAAAAAGAGGAGCAAAACCAGCATTTATTAACCCTAGAAATTACAAGCTTTAAAATAGAACCAGACATCCAAATTTGAATCATCTAGACAACCAAAACCCCAGATTACCGAGATAAAAAGTAAATAAATAGAACTTGAAGCAGAGATTTAAGCAAACACGATCGATATCCACAATATTTACCAGAATAGATAATCTAAACAAAACCCATTAGAGAGAATCATACAAAGATTAAAACCATTGAAAGGAAATGAAGAGAGGAATACCTTAGCCCTCATCTTGGATCAGGGTATCTGTTTCCTTGTGAGTCTCTTTCTCTGATAGCCGATTATTGTAGAGTTAAAGATATACCTAGATAGTGGGTTTTTGAGAGAGAAAAACCGGGTCTCTTTAGGTTTTATAGGCACAGGGTTTTGTGGACTTGTGAAACCCTAATCCGTGCCGACCTCAAGTCACGCTTGAGGGGTATTTTAGTCCATGCAGGATTAATTAATTATTTATTTATTTTTATTTTTTGGCGATTTATATGAATTGACAATTTGAACTTTATCAATTCAATTATGACTTTGTTAATTCAATTCAACATTATTTAATCAAAGTATCAAACAAGCCATGGGGTGCGGTTGATTTTTTTCTTCGCTAAATATATTATATTGTTATTGCTATCCCTATCGGAGTAAATTATAAATTAGTCTCTAGTTTTGAAAAAAAAAATTAATTAATATTTCTTAATTTAAAAATTGATTATTTAGTTTTTTAAGCATTATGCTTAATTTAATATTATTTTATTTTAAAAAATATTTTTTAGTAATCTTTTCATAATATCTGTTTCTTTTTATTTTTCTATCTTAAAAAAAAATTTAATAGCATAAAATAGATTTAAAAAATTGAATAACTAGCTTATGAAACGGAAAAGATTAATTAATTCCTTTCTCAAAATTAAAATGACTAATTCATAATTCACTCATAATATTGCCAATAAACTTTGCAATCTATTAGTTTTAGATAAGTTAATGTCTATCAAAATCTCTCAAAAAAATCCATAAGAAAAACTCATAAATAAATCAACTTAATTAGAATCATTACAAAAATTACCATAACCCTTGTCACCAAAATTGGGGAAAAAAATTCAGAAGAAGCCCATTTAGAAATCCAATTCCGTCTTAAACCTCACCTCCCCTGTAAAAGGAATTGAAACCCACTAAAACAGAGCAAAGGCGTTCCTGGTGTCCATATTACCATATATATCGTCGCCATAGCCCCATAGAGCCCATTTCTTCGTGTGGGATGGTCGGATAAATATACCTTCAAAGCCTTCGCTGAATTCATTACTGCTTTTTAATATTTGTATAAAGAAAAGCAATATTAAAAAAGTTACAGTAATTTAATATTCAGTTTTCAATTTGTTCAAGTGAAATAATTTTGTTAGATTTACAATAAACAATGACTTCCATATTAATAAATAGCACGACTATAACAAAACTAAAGATATATATCTTTCAATTATTTTATTTAAAAATATTAATTTTAGAATATAAAAAAGAATAAATTATAAATAATTAGCGTTATGTATGCAGATACATAGTTAATTTCTAACGAAACTAATTGAAGATATATATATATATATATATATATATATATATATATATATATATATATATTATTCTTTCTTTATTTATTACAAAAAATAGAACCATTGATATAGCAAAAAAGAAAAAATATATTTTTTGAATCAAAGGAACTAATGGTGTTATGTATACGAGATACAAAATTAGTTTTCAACAAAAACTATATATATATATATATATATTATACTAAATAGATTCGAGTATATAATAATGTAGTATAAATAATTTTTAAAAAAAAATCATCTAAGTTGTATGGAATATATTAAAGTCAATAAATTGAAATAAAAACTATTACAAAATTGGTTCCCATAAATCTTACTTCTTAATTTCTGATGAAAGAGATTCTTAAAATGTAAATTAAATAATAAATTAGTTCATCTTGTTTTGAAAAATGAATGAATTATTTTTTTTATTAGTATTGACCATGAATAATATATTTTTTTATTTTTAAAGTCTTTTTTTTCATATTTTTCCTATAGTTTTAGTCGATCTTTATTTCTTAAAGCAAAAAATAAAAACATTGAAATAGTAAAAAGGACAAAAAAATAGCTTTTGAACCGAAGGGACTAATAACGTTATGTATGCAGATACATAATTAATTTTTAACAAAACTAAAAAAAAATCATATTTATCAATAAATAAAAGTTCATACAAAATTTAATTTGATGAGAATTTTTATAATGAAAAACAAATTTAAGAGATTAATTTTAATCAATAAAAAAAATATATAATTCAATATATGTGTTTGTTTTAAAATTAAAAAACATAAGAGCCACAAACATTTTTAAAAAAAATATGAGAAATAAAAAGTGTATTTTGAAAAAAAAAAAAAAAAAAAAGAGGTAAAAATAGACTAAATTAAAACATAAGATTTCAAAATATTTTTAAAAATATGAGGATTTAAAAATATATTTTGAAAACATAAAGGGCAAAAAAAAAAAATGAAGTGTAAAATTTAAAAATAAATTAAAAAAAACTATTAGGAAATCATAAAAATATCTTTGTAGAAAATAAAAAAAAACACTTTACTAAAAGCCAAAAGAAGGCCTTGACTACATAAAGCGAAAGGAAAAAAAAACACAAAAGAGGGTCTTGGCTATAAAAAAAAAACAGCTAGTGGAAGTTCACTGCTCAAATGCACAATGAACTTCTCATATGTTTTAGCGTTTAGTAGAATTAGCTATTTTTATTTTTTAATTTATACTACATTACATATCTGACATAACACATAAAATTATTTTTAAAAAATTATTTAACTTTGATGCCTTGTGGTATATTATACATCTAACAAAAATATATCAAACTAAAATTAAATAAAAATTCATTCAATTTTTTAATTTTTTAATCAAAAGTTTGTATTTAATTGATTATTTTTATATTTTTCATAAATTTTTAATTAAAAAAATATTATTTATTTATCTCTATTTACATTCTTAACTAAAAAAATTATAATACTCTAAGGAAAAAAATCAAAATTAATGAATTTTTAACTAAAAACTTGTTTTTAAAATTTTTTTTCTAACCATCTTTTCGCCTTAAAATTTTTAATTAAAAAAATAAAAGAAGAAAAAAAAGCAAGGAGTTGACTAAAATGAGAGAAAAAAACAAAGACCAAGATGAAACAAAAAAAAATTAAAACCTTCATAATAAATACCTTAAAGAGAGTTAAAAAACTACAAAAATACTACTACACAGTAAGAAAATAATACATATTACATATGTGTATGTGTAAACGGTGAAAATAAGTCAGAATAAAATATATTTGAAGTAGTGCCAATCAATAGTAAGCAAGCATTTTACTCTAGGTTTTTTTTTTCTTGGTTAACAGTCATGCAAGATAATATAGGTCATACATAAGTATTTGTTTTATTAAAATTAGATCCTTTCATTTTTTTTAAAAAAAGAAACATAATAACTCATGTTGTATATTTGATTTTGAATTCAATAATTTAAATTATATATATATATAATAGAATAATAAATAATGCGTATTCAATTTGAATTCAATAATTTAAATTTAACAAGTATGATAAAGCTCAAAAAACATTAAAAAAATAAAAGTCATTTATGATGGATTATTTACAACAGTTGCACTTCATTTATCTAGATACCCTGCAATATCATTTAATGACACAAACAACAATTTTTTAAGAAATATTCGCGGTAAGCAGCTTCTTCAATACAGGTCTTTTTATTTTATTTATTTTTTATTCGTGGAAATTTGAAGATTTGGGTAGAAGTATCGTTTCTGTGAAATTAGAAGGATGAAATTTGAAAAAGATACCTGAATTTTAAAGACGAGAAAAGAAATAGAGAAGCCTGGAAATCTGACTGGCAACAACCACATCACCCAGCTCCGAAGAGCGTACTAAAATCATCACTCACACTCACGTTATTGTTTGTTTCTAATGCGCATTCGCTTCCCTAAGCTTATAAAGTTATTGCTGTCCCTATATTTGTCAACTGATGCCATTATATGACAATCATACATGTAAAAACACCTGTCATGCCAACAAGGGCATTTCAATTTGTTATCAATACCTTTACAATCAAAATGGATGGAAGAGCACCCTAAAAGCATCATCAATTGATTTTCATCATAACAAAGATTTAATATTCAGAAAAGTGGAAATGTAAACGTCATAAATTACAGCATCTACAAGTTCATGCATCCACGCACACAATTGACGTTGCTTACAAAATTGAGGAAAGTAAATTCTGTAATATGTGCACCTGCAAGAAATCATCTAAGCCTTTCTTGCTGAGATCGGGAAGTATAGGCCTCTTCAATATGTCGGGTGAGGAGTGAAATCCCATAATGAGAGGCACTTGAGGCAGCATAATAGGATGTCACGGTAAGTTGAGCAAACTTTGGAAGCACATAACCTACAAGTTTATCATTAAACACCCAATTCAGTAAACAAGTTAATCTAACTCAAGAAAGCAAATCAGCAAACAAAAATACAAGGAGCAAGAAGCTCTTGTCGAGACGATGATGAGGATTAGTATAGGGAGTTCGTTTTATCAACCATGTCATTACACATTAAAAAGAAAAAACTAACATGGAATTTAAAACGCTCCCACGGATCAATATATCTTAGTCACCAACAAGACATTACTTGGGAAGAAAACGTGGAACATGCAAGAAATTGAATAGCAGTCCTTATTTATTCTAGATACACAGTAAAACATACCTTAAAAAAATGCTTAGAGAACTAGTAGTGGCCAGCTAGAAGACTAAGCACCTAGGCAGCATAGTACCTGCCAAGGAACCTAGTATTCACTATGAATGCTTCACTAACCCTGTCACATACCTTTGACCCAAAACTGTAAGGAATTTCCTCTCGTACTAGTCCAAATCCAAGAAGATAACCTTTACGGGCCCGACAATTTTGAGAGAAATAGGAAACTCATTCAGCTCAAATAGGATAATTACCCTTTTAAGAGTTCAAAACCTACCCAAAGAAATTGACACAACCCCCCCCAAAAAAAAAACATTGCGCACCAGAAAGACCCATCCTGTTTGTAGACTCTCATCACAAATTAGGAAAAGATGATAAGATTAGCTCGAAACTCCTAGATAATCTTGTGAAAAATTATGTCTTACATACTATGTCAATTTTTCCCCCTAAATAATGACAGATTAACAGGTTAGAGTTGGTGGCAGCAATGACCATCATTTCTAAAAACTAAGAATACGACACCAGACAACATAAAAAATTTTAGAATCAAGACACAACCTAATTATCCATAGCATGCTGAGAAAAATGTTACAATAATTCAATCATAGTAATAGAGGTTCTGCCTACCTCCAAAAGCAGCACTGGCACCGGAAACCGCAAGCAGAGGAGGAAGCTGTAAGCAAACCGCACATTAACAAATTGAGTCAGCATGTCATGATTCATTGATATTTAACAAAAATAAGTGCTAGGCATTAGTTTGTCAAAAGATTCAGAAAACACAAACAGATGAGGATAGTAGACGTACCCCAACTAGAAAAGGAAGCCACTTTGGTCCCTTCAATCGATTTTGAAGGAATGGGACCCCTGAAACAAAAGAGTGTTCTTAACACAAAAACTTATTGTAAAAACAAAAGCAGAATTCACCAAGAAAAGGAATTTTTTATTGTTACCGGTATTGAAACCATGAACTGCACTAAGCATTCCACCAATACCCGAGCCAGCCTACTCAATTAAAAAAATAAAATTAAATCATCAGCTATAATAATTCTAGCAATACTGATCTTCTCAGAAAAAAAAACTCAAGGCTCAATTCTACAAATCAGAAAATAAATATATAAAATTTTACTATTTCAATTCACAAATCCTCAAACTTTAACTTAAAATAAAAATAAAAAAGCAAAATAAAGGAGCATGAAAAAAAAAAAACTAAAAACTGAGTTTAATTAAACAAAAAATAAGCAAAAAAAAAGAGAGAATTGGATGAATCTAAAAAAAAAAAAATGACCACAGCAGTTGCATCATGTAAAACAGAAGTAATGGTCCATTCTCCCTTTGCCTGCACGAAAAAGAAAAAGGAAAGGATTAGTGCGTTGCTTACGTTGTTTATATCATTGAAAAGAAAAATAAGCAAAAAGGGTGGGGAGAGAGAGATTGAAGATGAATAGGTACAGAATTAGGGTTTAAGAGAGAAAGACAGCGAGGACAGCGAGGGGAACCGAGTCCAGGTTTGATAGTAGGATCGTGGTAGAGATTTCCGGTCCTTAATTTCTGCTCGTATACCTCTCTAGTCCCCATTAACCCACCGCCGATTGTAGCCTCAGCCTCAGCCTCAGTCTCAGTCTCACCAAAATCATACAATCTCGCTTGCTGCACTCTGCAATTCAAAAATCTATATATAATATATGTGTTCCCTTATCTCTTATATTCTACTATTTGCAGCAGAGCAAGCAAAAATAAAAAGCCCACTAGACAGTGATTTACATTAAGTTGGGTCACTTTCGGTGGGCCTAAACGACCCACTGAAGCCCAACAGTGACAGAAATATCATAAAAAAGACCAATACATAAAAGGAAAAACAAGAGGTGGATTCATGAATGCCTGAGGGGCATTAAAAGGAACTTGAAGCAGAGATCTAAGCAACCATGATTGATATTCATGGTATTTATCAGAATAGATAATCTAGACAAAAGCCATGCATTACAGAGAATCATACAAAGATTAAGACCATTAAAAGAAACTATAGAGAAGAATACCTTAGCTCTCAGGGGTAACTAATTTATAATTTACTACTAAATGGAGAGGGAAGGCTCCTAAGGATTGGAGAGGGAGAGAAGGAAAAGGAAAAAAAAGCAGGAAGTTGACAGGAGCCTATCCAGTTTTATCAAGAGAAGGACGACTTGATTTTTTAGCTTTGGTTTTCCATCTCTGTCTAGGGTTTTTTCTTTTAAGGAAAAAAAAGAAGTTATAAATTGAAAAAATAAAATCGATAGTTTTTTTAATGTATACTTGCTGGGAATTTCATACTTATTCAGCCCATTTCCAACCCTAGACTAGCCCATAATGGATCAGACCAAATACAAAAGAAGCCCATTTAGAAATCCAATTCTCTCTTATATCTCGTTGCCACTGGGAAAGGAATGGAATCCCACTAAAACAGAGAAAAGGCATTCTTGGTGTCATCAAGATGGACCCATCAATTTCTGCAGATGAAAATTCGGATTCCAACGAGAAGAATCCTCAAGAATCAGAATCTGAATCCAATAACAACAGCAGTGATGTATTAGGCAAGGCTTTATCTACGATGCTAGCCTCTGTGATTAAGGATTTCGATTCTAAAGCTCAACACACTCTCAATAGCCAAGACCAACTTAATTCTGCTGTTGATCGTCTTACTGGAGGTAAGTTTTTCTTTCCTTTTGTTTTCGTAAATCTCATTATGGTCACATCATTCTATGGTTTTGACGTTTTTACAAAAGCTGCTCTAGAAAGCCAGCTTCTTCACCTTGGCTGTTGTCTACTGCGAATGTTTGCAAGACTAGGTTCTGCTATAAAATTTTGTTTTTAGAATTTTTTTAGGTTGTTTTCCAGATTCCTTTTTGATGGGTTTTTGTTGCCTAAGTGATTTAGTTTCTAAATTAGAGAAATGGATATGATCATTTTAGAAATGGACCCAGTATCGTAGATCGTCAGTTTAGTCTGTCTCCTTAATGTGATTAGTAATCTTTTGACAAAGTCATGAGCTTTAGTACACATGGATTACACGCATGACTGCGATTAGATGGTAGCAGTTTCTCAGTTTCTTTTTTTATGCATGATAATTGACGGATATAGCATGAGCCATTTTTCATGGCCACAAACCTAGCTAGTTTTATTTTGGAATAGAACACGATCGATATCCACAATATTTACCAGAAATGATAATCTAAACAAAAAGCCCATTAGAGAGGATCACACAAAGATTAAAACCATTAAAAGTAACAGATGAGAGAAATACCTTAGCCCTCTTCTCGTATCAGGGTATCTGTTTCCTTGTGAGACTCTTTCTCTGATAGCCGACTATTGTAAGAGATGTCTAGAGAGTGGGTTTTTGAGAAAGAAAAACCGGGTCTCTTTAGCTTTTACAGCCACAGGGCTTCGAGGACTTCTTAAGTCACGCTTTCGGGGTATTTTAGTCCATGCAGGATTATTTATTTATTTATTGCGATATATATGGATTGATAATTTGATCAATTCAATTATGATTTTGTTAATTCAATTCACCGTTATTTAATCAGAGCATCAAGCAACCCATGGGGTGGGGTTGATTTTTTTCTTTGCTGAGTATATTATATTGGTGTAGCTATCCCTATCCGAGAAAATTATAAATTAGTCTCTAGTTTTGAAAAATAAATTAATTAATATTTTTATTTTAAAAACTAATTTTTTTAATTTTTTAACCATTATACTTAATTTAATATTATTTTATGGTATTAAAAATATATTATTTTATTAATCTTTTCATAATATCTGTTTCTTTTTCTTTTTCCATCTTAAAAAAATAATTAAAAAAATTAAATAATTAATTTTTGAAACAAAAAAGACTAATTGATTCATTTCTCAAAACTAAAATGAATAATTTATAATTTACCTGTAATATTGCCAATAAACTTTTTATTTGCAAATTGCACTCTTTTAGTTTTAGATAAGTTAATGCCTATCAAAATCTATCAAAAAAAATAAATAAAAATCCCTAAGAAAAACACAAATAAATCAACTCATCAAAATCGTTACAACAATTACCATAACCATTTATGACCCAGAATTCGGAAAAAAAATCTGATTTATTTTAATCCTTGCTAGGAATCTTTATATCTTACCTCCTCTCTCGTAAAAAAAAAAAAAAAAAAAGGATAAAGGTCTAACATGCTCCTTTATAATTTTATTTATCTTAATCTTGTTTCTTTATCAAATTTTTTAATAATCTTATCCCTCCACTTTTAATTCGCGTCTGAATTTTATCCCTTAGTCTAAATTTTTAACTTAAGACTAATAATATATTGACACGTGCCATTAAATTTTTCGAAAGAAAAAAATCCCAAAAAAATCTGAAAAAAAGTTTTAAAAATGCCAAACTTCTCCTCTTTTTCTCCACCTTTATGTATAGAAATAAATAATTAATTTCACCCCTCAATTTGTTTTCGTTTTCTCTCAAATTCAAACCAAAAAGGAAAATTTTTTATATATAGGAAGGAATAGAAGCAAAGTTTTTTTTTATTTCAGAAATTTATTATGAAAATTTCTTTCAAATCCAAACCCTAAATTTTTTATTATTTATCTCATAAATTTATTATGAAAATTTATTTCAAATCCAAACCCTTTTTTTAGAAATTTATCATTAAAATTTATTTCAAATCATAGTATAAAATTCAGAATATTTTTTTAGGTTTGGATTGGAAAAAAAAATTATAATAAATTTTTGAAATAAAAAAAAAATTGCTTTTGTTCCTTCCTATTCATAAAAAAATTTCTTTTTTGGTTTGAATTTCAAAGAAAAAAATTGAAGGTTGAAATTAATTATTTATTTCTATACATAAAGGTATAGAAAAAATGAGAATTTTTGGGATTTTTTTTAATATTTTCAGATTTTTTTTGGATTTTTTATTTTTTCATAATTTTTTAAGAAAAAATTAATGTCACGTGTCAATATTCTATCAGTTTTAAGCTGAAAATTATCACCGTTATTTTAAAATTGGACGGAGGGACAAAATTCAAATGTGATTTAAAAGTAGAAAGACATAATTATTGAAATTTTTAATTAAAAAAATAATTAAGATAAATAAAATAATAATAAAAAAATCCTCAACCTTTAATTTTCAAAGGAATTGAATCCCACTAAAACAGAGCAGAGGTGGTCCTGGTGTCATTATATATCGTAACCATAGGCCCATTGAGTCCATTTCGTAATGTGGGATAGTCCTATAAATATACCTTCAAAGCCTCCGCTGAATTCACAACTACTCTTTAACATTTGTATAAAGAGAAGCAATGTTGAGAAAGTTACAGTAGTTTCGTACAATCATTTAATACTCAGTTTTCGTTTTGTTTAGGTGAAATAATTTTGTTAGATTTTCAAAAAACAATGACTTTCGTATTAATAAGTAGCATGACCATACTTTTCGTGTGTGTTCGTTTATATATATATATATATATATATTTTTTGTAGGATTTTGTTAATTATTATGTAAGTCAAAATCTAATTAATATTCACAATCAAGATGTATTTCATTTAGCACCAAAAGATACAATGCCAATGAGCATAAATAATTCAACCAAATATGGCGATCCATTTAATTGAAAGAGCTTCAGCCAAGTTACCCTCTTTTTTTTTTTTTTCTTTTGAGGTGTATTCCTTATAAATCAATGTTGTTTTCTTTTTCTTTTTCTTTTTCTCTATATTTCGTGATGAATAACTGAAACCACAAAGTTTTGTGTGATCAAAATTGGAATAAAGAGGCAAATATGATCATTTCTAAAATTAGATGGATAGTGAAAGAATTTATCCATTTACGGATGCTCCTAATTATAAGAAGAAAATGAAAGTGTCCAAAGCAAAGCCCACACTACATACTTTGTAGTTCAAACTAGATTTTTTTTTTTTTTTTAATATGAAGAATACATAAAATTATTTTAGTTTGATGTCTCGTGTTATATTATACATCTACCAAAATATATCAAATTAAAATTGAATACAAATTCATTCAATTTTATAATTTTTTAATCAAAATTTTATATTTGATTGATTATTTTTTATATTTTTCATAAATTTTAGATTAAAAAATATTATTTTTTTTATCTCTATACACATTCTTAACTAAAAAAAATTATAATAATATAAATACATATAAAAAATTAATGAATTCTTAGTTAAAAACTTATTTTGTACATTGTTCTTTTCTAAACATCTTTTTTGCCTTAAAATTTTTTATTTAAAAAAATCAGAAAAAGGATCAAAATGATTAAAATAAAACAAAAAAAAGACTACAGTAAAATAAAAAATTTACAAATTCAAAAAATAATGTTTTAAAAAAAGAAACTAAAGTGTAATTATGTGAAAACTTTTCAGTAATAAATCCCTTACCAACGTCTAACTTTTTTTATGTATCGTTGCTGGGAATATTTATACTCACTCAGCCCATTTCCAACCCTAGACTGGCCCATAATGGATCAGACCAAATACAAAATAAGCCCATTTAGAAAACCAATTCCCTCTTGTGTCTCATTTCCACTGAAAGGAATTGAATCCCACTGAAACAGAGAAAAGGCGTTCTCGGTAAGATGGACGCATTAGTTTCTGCAGATGAAAATCCCGATTCCAACGAAAAGAACCCTCAAGAATCAGAATCCGAAACCAATAGCAACAGCAGTGATGTATTAGGCAAGGCTTTATCTACGATGCTAGCCTCTGTGATTAAGGATTTCGATTCTAAAGCTCAAGACACACTCAATAGCCAAGACCAACTTAATTCTGCCGTTGATCGTCTTACTGGAGGTAAGTTTTTCTTTCTTTTTGTTTTCGTAAATTTCATTATGGTCATATCATTCTATGGTTTGATGTTTTTACAAAAGCTGCTTTAGATAGGCAGCTTCTTCACCTTGGCTGTTGTCTACTTGGAATGTTTGCAAGACTAGGTTTTGCTATAAAATTTTGTTTTTAGAATTTTTAGGTTGTTTTCCAGATTCCCTCTTGATGGGTTTTTGTTTCCTAAGTGATTTAGTTTCTAAATTAGAGAAAAGGATATGATCAATTTAGAAATGGACCTAGTATCGTAGATGATCAGTTTAGTCCGTCTCCGTAATGTGATTAGTGATCTTTTGACAAATTCGTGAGCTTTACTACACATTATTATACGCATGACTGCGATTTGATGGGTATAGCAACACGTGGGAGAGTTATTAGAGTCTCTCTCTCTCTCTTTCTTTTTTTCTTTTTTTCCTTCTTCTTCTTCTTTTTTTTTTTTTTTTTTATGCATGATAATTTGATGGATATAGTATGAGTCATTTTTCATGGCCACATACCTAGTTTTATTTTGGAATACCTTATATTTAAGGAAACAAATATACACTTGAAGCGTCTGTAAGTATGTCAAAAGAATAGTGCAGCTCATTGAGCTTCAGTATTAAGCAGTTGAAGATGCATGAGGTTTTGTGTTGTGTTCGCAATTTGTTTTGGTCTTTGTTCTTTTTCTGCATTGATCCTCAAGTTTTTTGATTAATCTATGTTATCAAGCACATAGTTGTGTTTTAGTAAGGTGACATTTTGTGGCTTCGCTTTTGTATTGTAACTTTGAATTCTGCTTGCCGATAAAATTTATTTTGTGGGTTTTCAGAGCTTGATCAGTTGTTGGAAGATGCACCCTTGCCATTTATCATCCAGCATGCAGCGAAGATTTCAGGTGTTCGAAAGAGAGTTTCATCATTGAATTCTGTTCTAAAATCAATACAGCGCCGTGTTGATAATATAGACCTACTGCTATCTGTTGGCATCCCTCAAAGTATGTATATTTCTTCTTATGTTGCATTATCTAATTTTTGTATCATTCCTTTGAGTTTGTTAAGCTGCAAACTCTATCGTTGGACTTCAATGCTTCTATTAAGATACTTTGTGATTTTGTTTATGTAGTTTTCTTGTTGTTGCATCATGTGTTTTGAACTGATAAAATTGGATATAATTTGCAGGGAAGACAACTGTGGACGGTTCATCACAACACTAATACTAGTTTTGAACTGCAGGTACCTTACATATGTTTATCCATTTATTTATGGTCTCCTGTTGCATGGTTTTTGCATAATTTTCTGTTGTAAGGAGCAGTGATTATAGGATTATGCCAATATATCTCACAGAATTATTGCTGCTAAAATAAAGTTTGCCAAATGCAGATGCATGGGTTTTATATGTTTAGATGGGCATTGTCTCCATGAGTTACAGATACTAACTTAACTCTCTTCGATAATGTTAGCATCCCTAAAATAGACGCTTGTCTTTTCTTCATAGCTTTCTTTACCACACAATTTATTGAGCTTCCTACATCGCTTAATATGCTGATCAAAGTGAAGTGCGTAATTAGATCTCTATCATGATTGCAATAAAAAGATTAGACACATACAGGATAATGATTGCTTTATTCTTTTATATCATATGATTGGAGAATTTTCAGAGTTACAGAAAAGGGTATTGCTTTACTCTTTTAAATCATATGATTGGAGAATTTTCAGAGTTATAGAAAATGCTAGAGGGTTTTTTTTTTTTTTTTTTAAGAAGCAATGGATAGGTAGAAGAGAAATGGAGGGAAAAAGGAACGAAAAACATGTGTGCTGTTTGCTTAGAACGCCTGTCCCCCTCTTTTTGACACATAAAAGGACTGATTATGTTCTTTGCCAGCCTTTGGAGGATTATGCTTGAGAGAGAAGCACTCTAGAGAAGTTGTTCTTTTCCTACTTATGTATATTATATGGTAGACCATCAGTATTGTCATAAAAGGTACTTGACTTTGAGTTGGGTATCGGTGGTATTGAGAGTGAGGAGAGCTACTTCTGCAAAATCCTCAATAGGGACGAGTTTCATATAAGAGCTCCCAATTGCTTTCTGAATGGTGATAAAAAAATGTGACTAAGATGATGATGGTGATTATTGGCAGTGAAGTGCTTCATCCAAGAGTGGTGCAATCCTCCTTTATTATTGGTTTTGATAAGTCTTTAGCTTGCATGACCCAGTTTTCTTAACCTTTTCTTTCAATACCTTTCTATCCTCTTTCTTTTGTTTCTCTTCATCTATAGAAGGAAGTCAGTAAAATGGAAGCAGTTGGGTGTGGTTGGATATTTCACAGTTTAAGACACTTAGAAATTAGAATTAGGAAGAAGTATCGATTCTACACAAAGTCGAAAGGATGCCAATGCTGGTACAATTCTTCGAACAATGTGCAATGAGGAAATTTCCATGGTACAAAAGCATTTTACGGGATCTAATTAGATATTCCTTCCCTTTGATTCTCAGTGCTGCAAAATATCCATTTGCAGGCAATGGCACTCCCATCTTTCTTACCTCCCTCCATGGACAAAGAGTAACACCAGACAGAAATGAAGCATCTATACCTGCAGAGAGTAATGATGGAGTTTGAAACTCTTTTAAATGAAGCATAAACTTCAATTTCACGATGGCAATTATTATCATTGTTGCAATTTTTCGTTGCCATTCACCAGGCAATGGAGACTCTAATTTGAAATTCCTCTCTGCTGAGGATTTCGCAGGAATCGCCCTCCACACTCTCAAAGTGACATGCAATTCAAGAGAAGTAGATTGCCTGCATTTCTCTTGGTGAGCAGACTCTCCGCACCCAGATCTTCGATCCATGAACTGCCTCCAATTGCTTCTTTTTTTTTCTTTTTTTTTTTTTTGATAATGAACTGCCTATTTTCTTGTTTTTAAAAAGCTTTTGAAAAGACTTGAATTTTTTGTTATTATTATTCTTTTTTGTTTGTAATGCAGGACCAAAAAAACCTGTTTGGGGCTTTAATTTACCTATCCTTTTCTGTGTGGCTCCTTAGCATTTAAGAAAGAAGAAGAAGAAGAAATTCTCAAGGAAAGCTATTATGCTTGCTGTTGTCGTGGAGCGAAATCAATCAGCTTCCACTTGATGTGTATCAAAATTTGTCAGCATTCTATCTAGGAACTGGAAACAACCTTGCAGGTGTAAGGGAAGTTTCAAAGGCTGCAGCTAACATACTCGGGAATGAGATTATTAGATGCAAAATTATTAGGGAAATATTTGACAGAAATGTCCTACTGTTTATGCAAAAGAACAAAGAAATCTGTGCTGAACTTGCTTCCCAGTTGATTGTTGAGAACCTTGTTTTGGTATTTGAATGGCAATATAATAACATGCATTGGCCTACTATGTGGATTTAGAATCCATTTCTCATCTGAATTTCCATTTTTCTGCCACAAATCTGTAAAGGGTTGTAATGCTGCTATGCTAGAATAAGAAAACGAATCCAAGTTGCCTGCAATGATTATTGCCTTGTCTACTTCTCATGGGAATTGTTAAAAGCCCAATAGCTCCTCGCTTTTCCTTTTATTTTCACTTCTATAAGCCCATGATCCATTGATGCCGAAGAAATGCATTGAAATCTCGTAAATCTAATAACATTTTTACTAAATTCTTCTTTTGAAAAATTTTAAACACCGAATAAAAATCTCATGTATTGAATAAGTGAATACTGCTTCGATATTTCATGAATCTAATAATTATTTTTTCAAGTGAATTTGGTAGGAAAATTTCAAAAAGATTAGAATTTTGTCTATAAAAAACTAAGATAAAATATAAATAGCTTGGAAAAGATCAAAGAGAAAAGTTAGTAGATAGTAAATGTTCATCAATCAATATCAATAAAACTCAGCCCTGACTTAAGGAAATTCAAATGAAATGCTAGTAAATTCCATAATAGGGTTTTTGATCTCTTGATTTATAAAAACCAATTAATGTTCCTCTCTAATTCTACATATAAGTACACTATTATCTCCTCATGAACATCAAGTCAAACTTGTAAGGGGCATCATCACATAAACATTTTTGACAGAAGCCGTGAAAAGTCTTTCCATTTTCACCTTTATTTTGCTTCTTATCTTCATTCTTCCAGGTAAATATTTCCCTTTTTTTGGAGGAAGATTTATTTTTAAAAATAAAAAAATAATAATAACTTTTTTTAAAAAAATATTGTTGAATCCGTGCTATTGGGGCGTGGGTGCAATGCCCTACAATGCATTGCAGTTTGTGAGCAAAAAAGACCAGGAGAAGGTGCTCGTGAATGGCCAAACGACACTTGTCTTTGCAGTTACCCTTGCTAAAAAAACCACCGACATGTCATTACTTCTTTTCATTTTAGTCTTTCTACAAGTATACATTTGCTGCAATCAATAAATAAAATGAATTTATCTATACAATATTTTAAAGAGAGGGATGTTTTAAAAGTTAAATCCAGGCACGGGATAGGTTGATTTGGGGGTTAAACATCGAAAAATTGTGTCTGCAGTACACAAGGCATGCAGCTCATACACAACTTGCGGTACCACACATCTCACATGTAGTATATATTATAAGTTGTCCTAAAAGATTTCCGATTTAACGACGAAACTTCCTATTCTTTATTAGAATTTGACAATTTTAAATATTTATTATTAATTTACGTAATTTGAACTTCGAAATATTAATTTTTAGATAAATATTAGTCAATTTTTTTTAAAATAATATACCTAATTGACCGTTAAGTAAAATGTTTAAAAGACGTCGTTTAAATATTTAGCTGTTAATTTTATTTTTTACTGTTAATTTAAAAAAAAAGTGTTAAAAATTACTTAGATAAAGATTCTTTAAACCACTTGGATTTTTTTTTACTAATGCTTTCCCCTTTTTTAAGATATATTTTTTCACTTGTTTACCTATAAATAATAAAAAATTAAATTTATCACTAAGATTTATTTTGATTTTCCATGAAAAAGGATTTTCACGTTTTGAACTTATCTTTTAAAAAATAAAATAAAATAAAATTAGAAAAGTTTTAAAAAAATGTTTTCTAAACAATTTTAAATGCATGTTATATACTTGAATCAATTGTGAGAATAGAAAATCCTACAAAGATAAAAAACAATATTAAATAAATACAGCTATATTTAAAATTTAATAATTGACAATTATAAGAATAAATTTATCAGCATAACAAAGGAAATTTTTCTATTAAAAATAACTATTTAATATTTTCAATTGATCAAATTCAACCAATATATATATTTTTATTTTATTAATTATAGAAGTTGATTGTTTTAATAGATAATGATATTGCATAAAAATTGTTTTTAAAATTGAAAAATATTATATACAAATAACAATTTGATTAACTATGAAAAATCAAAGGGATTAATATGTGAAAATTTTAAATAGAAATAATTAAGTTATAATTACATTAAAAAAAATAAGAACAAGTTTTTTTTAAAAAAATTAACGACGTAATGCTTAAACGATATCGTTTAAGCATTCTACTTAACTTAGTTGATCATTACAAATAACGAGAAAATGAGGTTTTGGATAATTTTTTAAAAAAACTGATATTTTAGAGTTCAAATTATGAAAATTGATAATAAAAGTCTGAAATTACCAAATTGCAACAGAACAAGGGCAATTTTTGTCGTAAAACCGAAGATTTCCTGTCATTTGCAGTACTTAGATTTTGCATAGTTGCCTGCCATCTCTTTGTAATACATAGCTAGTTAGTTCCTCACATTCTGTTGTGGGTTGGATATAATAAAATTATTCCAATTGAATAATTTACATTATATTGCAAGTTTACTAAAATATATGGAATCAAAAGTTAAAAAAAAAACACTAAATTTTATATATTTTTAATCAAAATCTTGTATTTTATAGAGCAATGGAGAAGTCTATGAGTTGTCCAAAAAAATCTAGACAAGTCCCTCGTTACTCCGGCTTTTACGATCCGGATAGTTTTTTTATAATTTTTCTACTTAAAAAAATGATTCCTTCTTCTTTACGTATTGATTTTTAAATTAAAAAACTATAATGATCTAGATTGAAAATTTAATCTAAAATGTAAAAAATCTTTAAAAATATATTTTTCATAAGAATGTATCAAAAAAATAAAGCAACAATTAATTTATAAATATGTATAAAAATTAACTCATGAAAAAATATTTTTTTATTCTTATTTAATATCAATGAGAAATTTTTAAAAAAAAACTATGTACATTTGATTTTTATTTATTTATTAAAAAATAATCAATAATGTTAGTATAAAAAATTATATTTGAATCATTGGTAGTTCTTTTAAAAATTTATTTCGATTATTTTATTTTAAATAATTTTTTTATATAATATTAAAAAATATTAATAGTAAATAATTGGTTTCATATGTTTGGGTGAATAGTTAATTTTGAATTAAAATATTGATTCAATGTTTTATATATATATATTATGACTATATTTAATGGGTTACGAGCTTGTAGTATAAAGCGAAAAAAGTCTCTCTCTCTCTCTCTCTCTCTCTCTCTCTCTCTCTCTCTATATATATATATATATATATATATATATATATATATATATATATATATATATCATGAATTTAGAATGAAATTAATTGGTGTTATCTTCATTTCGTATATTGGTAACCCCACATGTAATCAACTTTTCTGAGTATTTATTTTTCAAAAATAATTATAATTAATGTTAGCATTTTATTTCTTAATTTATTGAAAAAGAACACATTTTATGTACAGAGTCACATAACGATTATAAAGAAAAATAAATTAAAAGAAAGGTCATCTTTAAAATTTATTTATTTTTCAAAATGATTATAATGTTGGCATTGTATTTCTTTATTTATTGACAGAAGAACACGTTTTGCAGGAAACGGCGGGTATATATATAAATAAATAAATAAATAATAAGAGGAGTGTGCTTTGAAGGTTAGTTATACTGCCATAGCCCATAGTGATCCTGCTGCTATCCCAATAGACCTATAACCCATTGGCCCAAGATAGATTCTAAACATGGGCCTGACAAACCCACGAAACCTCCAAAACCTAAAACCCTAAAATCCCTCTTTAAATACACCCTCGTTTCTTCTTCTGCCACACAAACTTCAGCGTTGCTCATCTCTCTGTGTTTGCTAAATCAACCGTGTCTTTCTCTCCCATTTATGCTTCTTCTTCTTCTTTTATTTAGAATTCTGTAAAGGGTTTTTAATAGGGAAAAAAATGATGATATTCGTTGTCGCCCCAGTCTTACAAGCATCTTCTCTTTGATGCTTGATGGTGTTTGACTAATCATATATCTGATTCTCTTCTTCACATAATTTTTTTTTTTTTGCCTTTATGGCCCTTGATTTAAGTACTGTTTTTAAGTATGCAAGAAAATATGATGATGTTTATCATAATAAATTCTGTCATCAAATTACCATGATGATCTAAAAAACATGCACTACCATCTGATTTCTCTTGCACCCCTAAATCTCTTCTTGAAAATGTTTTTTTTTTGGATTTGCTATTATTTTTATTTAAATGGTTTCTTAATTTTGCAATCCGTGATGTAATTCCTTAACTACTGATTTTCAGTGATGAACATATTTAACAATCACCATCTTTCGCCTGAGATTGCATGACAAAATAAATTTTGCGATTTGATTTATAAATGCCTGAGGTATCTAATGCCTAGATTTCATTTAAATGGCTAGGTGTTTCGTTATGATGGCAGAAAGCAAATTATATAGAACAGGTCTTGCGACACAGTTTGCTTTTCATGATAAGCTTGCTGTTACTTTAACCCTGTTCCCATTCTCTTTTTCTTGGAGACTAATGATACAGAACCTTTTTCTAAAGTTCCCAACTTTTTTTTTTTTTTTTGGATTGGCAGTATGAAAGTAGCTATTTTTAAAATGTTGTTGTTCATAATATTTCCAAGTAAATTATAAATTAGTCTTTTTCTCGATTGATTGAGTTTTTTTTTTTTTTTTTTTTCTTGTGTGGATATTTTGCTTCTTTTTTCTCTCCTCAACTAAAAATCAAAAGTTAATTCGAAAACAAAAATTACTAATTTTATCTAAACTAATAAAAGGATCAGGTTATTGACAGAGATGAGAAATTAAATTATTAGTTTTTAATTAAAAAAAAGACTAAATAATCCATTTCTCTAATCGAAAGGGACTAATTTATAATTTACTCTAATATTTCGACTCCGTCATTATTTAATCAGAGAGTAAAGCTATGTCGAATTTTGCTGAATTACGAGTAAATATCCTGCTATAGAATCTTCAAGATGAACTAAGTAGGACTAATTTGTTGCTGCTGCTCTGTCCCCATCTCAGCAAAGAGCAGTAAATCCCAGAATACAGTGAAAATTACAGATCTTGGATTGAAGACGGCAGATGCATTGAAAACAAAAGGCCACATGAAAACCTTGACAGAAGTAAAAATTTAAACACAAAAGGGATTATAATCCGTAGATTTATATACAAACCTACTTACACAGTTCAAAAATTGATCTTTATAAAACCAGCAAACTACTCATGTTAGGAGTATGAAACTATGATTTGTGGAAGTGGAGAGATGGTTGACCTAATCTGATATTTTGCTTTAATGCAATTGGACTGATGCACCATCCAAAACAAAGTTATCAGAACTAAAATTAGCTGTAGCAACATTGTATAAAACCACTGTTTTACCATTAGTTATCACGTCCCCTTCTTACAAGTCCTAGGTAGTCCCTTCCTCGTTCTCTTGAAACCACCTCGCTTGTCATTTTTCTCGGTTAGACTAGAATCTTCACTGTTGCCTATTATAAACCAAGGAAGCACAAATAGATCAGAGTGAAGGTCATAAATAGCATGTCATTCCGTGTTGTGAATGGGACTAAAGAAAATACACCGCTAAATATTGAATGTAAACAGGCTGCAATCGAAATATAATATACAGCATAGTATATCCATATTTTCATGAATTGATGCATTCAAAATAAGGCATTGAAGAAAAGATGAAACAAAGAAAAGCAACGTGATTGCTGGGGAAAAAAAAATTGCAGGCCATTCCAGAAGATATTGCAACCAGAACAAACTGAAACTCAATTACCCCAGAAAAATTTATTTCTTTGGTTCAGGACAAAATTAACTAATAAAAGAAGTTTGATCGCCTACCATCTGCAGCGACCACGGCATCATTTTCAAGATCTTTTATATCCTGTCTAGTTCGTTTTGCAGACACTGTGATCACCCCACAATCAGGCTTTTGCTCTGGAATTTCACATGATCCATGGAAAGGATCCATATAACAAAACCTGATAAATTAGAACTTACAGTCAAACCAAGATTCAGTGTCATCTCCTGTTTAACAAATAAAAGTATACAGTCCATTGACACCAAAATGCATATGAATGCAGAGCAATCCTTCTCATATTATCACCTGTTTGCTAATTTTATTTGATAGCATAAGTCAGAATTTCTTATCATCCAAAGTACATTTTATAGGTAAATTAGAAAGATAACTATCATTGTTTCCTGAGCAGGGAAGAGCCAAAGGATAATACAAACAGAATATAATAATATACAGCAGGAAAAGAAAAAATTGTCAATGAAAAATGACAACCAGTAAGGACACGGGAGGAGCTGAATGCATGCGAAGGCAGTGTTATCCAATTCAAAAATACAACACTGGCATGTTAAGCAAAGATCTATTTTGGTGAGATGCATATTGGCCGATGAAAACAGACTTTTTCCTTTACAGGGGAGAATACTCCAGGAGTATGATCACAAGCATCCAGGAAAAGATGGCAGTCAACTGTCCACTCTCAAGATTCAAATTTGATGGATCGATCTCCTTGTCCTGCCAGGTCGCAAAGTATACTCTATCAACGAGCAATGAAGGTTTGAACCATTCCTGCCAAAAACAATTAATCCAGCTCTCCTGGGGACTAAAGTCCATTATACCACCACAAAGTCCCTACAAATTGATCTGGCTGAAAGAAGTGATCCCCATTCACCACATTGAATAGCCTGTGCCTTTTTGACACAGGTATTTCTCCAAAAGAGTGTGTTGGATAATAATAAATCATACTAGGCATGAAAAGCACAAGAAAGAGCATCAAGGATAACAAGGAACAATTTATGAACAAATGAACAATAAATCATATGATGAAATATGGTACCATTCTTCAGGTAATGTTTTAATGTCAAACCCTGAACTCAACATCCTCCACTTCCTGCACTTGTCACACTGTACCCATTCATGGTCAGGTTTGTACTGGGAACCACCTTTTTTCTGGAGAGATAAAGAATTGCATAAATGAAAGATGTCTAGGCAAACTGGAAAGGAAAAAAAAAAAAAAGGGAAATTCATATAAATTCATTAAGAAGACACCATGAATGAAATGGGGAAACTGATGAGAAAAGGAACCTTCTTGCTGCACTATTAAATATTTGAATTAATCCCAAATCTAAGATTGTTTCATTTTAAAACTAGATGGTAACCAGTCATTGCCAATAAACAGATAGTTCATCTTCCTAATAAGATGACCTCTATATGCTGCTCATTACTGGTGAAATTTGGACGACAAAAGTGTATGGAAGAAATTAACAACATTTTCTCAAATTGCTGATAGAAGAATGTATGTTTCAGATTGTGGGACAAGCTGCATGTCTAAAACAGAACAATCCCACTACATATCACCATCCAAAAGTCACTCAAGTGGCGAATAAAATTTAAATTAAAAAATTAGGATCAGTTGATTAGTTGGATAGTAACACAGTAAACCTGATAAATAGCATCATTAACCCACCATTCGATCAGATATATCAAAGAGATTTGAAAACTATTTTCCCGGTAACTGGCTGGTCCATCTTTGTCAGATTATGTTGGTTTCAGTCATTGTTATATTTGACAAAATGAAGTTGTTCTCCACACGCCACTATATGTATAAAATCTTTTAAGAACATCCATCAGTATGATGAAGGTTGCGTTTTGATGCAAAAAAATTCCAATCAAACAAATACACTGAAAAACAGAGGCAGAAAACCAACTCATAATCAAAAAATATTCCCCACAATCAATAAAGGACCTTACCAACTCCAGCTTTTCAAAATTATCAGTCCAATATTCATCTAACTTTCGTCCCAGCCACACCTCTAGCAGAGCATATGGTTCACAATCGAGGAAAGATTGCTTGGTATTATGCACCCCCACACGACCATTTCCTACATTCTGATCCATATGCAGAAATAGATTTATCAGTTGAAGTAAACAGATTCATGACAGACAGACATCCTCAGTTTTAACAACCAGCTTTTCGTTAATAAATAGAGTTATGTTTCAATATCCAAAAATTTCAGAAACTGAACACACGAGTCCCCCATCATGGCTGCAGAAAACTAAAAGCTGCATTTGATGCTATAACAATATCAGCACCATTATCTTCTCATGCATCCTATAAAATGAATACAAGTTGGAGGCAAGGGCATTCAAAATCTTGTATAAACAGATATACTGATTTTCATGTAAGCATCATATCTATATTATTTACTTTCTATGCATAAAACAGGACCATAAACTAAACTTGTGCTCTGGTTGTATCCATGAAACATAACACTCCACAAACAATTAAATTTTATTTGTAAACTTCAAGTATTTATCTTAGAATTTTCAACAGCTAGAAAAGAGAGAAGGTGACCAGGCTCATCTTAGGGTACCAAACGTAATAGTTTTGCAAGAAATATATGTCCGCGCATATTCTTTGAACCAAATGAAACAAAAAGCAGGCTAACAAAGCAAATCTTCTTGCAGGCATCTCTATCCTGTTCCAAATGTGCGATGTGAAATAGAACGTAGAAAAACGTACAAAACACCTATGAAGAAACATTGCCTACCATTAAATCAGAAACATCAATGACACCTATCACGCCTCGACCCCAATCTCCGTTATGAATCATGCCACCAACTCTCTTATAAGCCTACAATGGGAAGATAAAAATGTCAGATTGAAACAATGAAACCTTAAGGCACATTAGAAAATGGAATGCCCTGGAACTGATTTGAGATTATGAGGGGAAAAAACTCCTGCCCCAATAAGAAAAGGAAAGGCAACTATAATCGTATATAATAATCTATTAGCAAACCAAGAGCAAGAGGATTCACGATTAGCATCTCCCTTCCAATTAGAATCTGAATTCAACCTAACCGACCATCTTGATGCAAGTTTGACGCCTTGAGAAATCTATTAACTCTGCTGAATTAAATTCTCCATAAAGAGAGTGGGACTGAGTGAGAGAGAGAGAGAGAGAGAGAGCAATCTGTGTTCAACATAACTTCTTGGAGAGTTTTCCTTTATGCAGCACTGTGATTGGTTCTAAGATTTAAAAAATATGGCCAAAAGTGGAGCTGAATACTTGCATCTTCAATAGTAAGCAGGAACAGGATTTAATACAAAAAACTTGAAACTAAACTATTGAAATAATGGAAGTCCTAGCAAAATGATCAACCATAAAAAATGTCCCAGGAAGAAGATTCCGAGGAACATAAAGGTAATTTACATTGCAACGAGCATCATAAGATGCAATCCAAAGCTCAATGGCTCTAATGTCAATAAAGAGAATAGGTGAAAGGAGGAGAAACACACAAGAAAGCAAATGCCACAAGCTGTAAAGAATGGATAAATGACACCATGATGCAGAAATTCACCTCGATTAAGCGACCATGCCAATACAAAAATATTCCACCATTTGCCTGCTCCAATTCCAACTGAGAGCAACCAAGAGTTAAATGAACACGTTTCCCCATGATATTACCAGTTACTTCAGAAGTCCGATTCAAATATTTCGCCAGTGGTCGACTTTTAACCTTTCCAAAAGATCATAATCAATATGAAATGAGAAAGCAAAGAGCAAATGACAAGACCACCTAAGCACAAAGAGATCTTGTGAACAAGCACTTACCAATGAACCTTGAAGATAAATCCTTATTCGCGGAACTAAGAAGATGACTTCAAGATAGGACCGAAGTGAGTAATCTAAAAAAACCTTGAATGAAAGAAAACACAAGATAAGTGAGATAGAATATAGAGTATAGATACTTAAGGAGATGGCATGCATCTACATACATATTTCCCTATGCGAAGTGAAATGCATGGGATTTATAATGCAAATAAAGAAATAAAATATGGTAAGAAAAAAGAGTGCAAGCAAAGAGTTTCTGCAGTTATTGTATGAAATATCGAGATATGATTAGATAGGAAATATTTTGTATATTCTTTCCCATTCTGTAGGGATCCTATTTTATCTTCCTACTCTTCAGGAATTCTTTCCTATCTTAAGACTCTCTATGTATATATATATGTATATATGTATGTATATATATGTATCTGTAGTTGTGTAATGGTGAAATAATCAGAAATTATTTTCCCAAATATTATTTTCTTCATGGTATCAGAGCCCAAGGGTTTCTCCAGGGACATTTGTTAAAATCGCAGCCTTCATTGCTGCACTTACCTCCTACTCTTTTTTTGTATTACGTTTTGGCCCCCCTACAATGGCCGGCACAAAATCTTCAGAGACTGAAGCTCCAAATTCATCTGTGACGCTGATTCCGTCGAGTGAGGGAGATAAACCAAGCCGGACCAATCTGGGTTTTCAAAATGTTCAAGCTGCTTACTGATTGAATGGAAAAAAACTATCTCAAATGGTCTCAATTTGTTCGAACCTTCTTGAAGGGAAGAGGGAAGATGGGGCATTTGCTAGGCACCGGACCAGAAAGGGGGACAGTAGGCTTTGACGCATGGGATGAGGAAGATTCGATGATTATGTCATGCTTATGGAATTCAATGACTCCAGAAATCAGTGACATTTGCATGTTTCTTCCCTCTGCAAAGGCAATCTGGAATGCTCTCAATCAAACTTATTCTAAAGTTAACGATGCAGCCCTCATTTATGAGATAAAAACCAAAACTGCAGCAATGAAACAGGGGATAAAATCTGTAACCGAGTACACCAATTTGTTGCAGAACCTATGGCAGGAGCTCGATCACTACAGGACCATCGATTTGAAGTGTAGTAACTGTGCTGTCTCTGTGAAAAAATTCATTGAACGTGACCGTGTGTATGATTTTTTAGCATGATTAAATTCTGATTTTGACTTAGTTCGTATTCAAATCTTGGGAAGAACTGATGTTCCCTCCTTTAATGAAGAAAGTCGTAGAGGAGTGATGTTAGATTCACCGGCAGTTGAGAGCTCGGCACTCCTAAGCTCAAACTCCAAGACTAAAATTGGGTTTTTCTCTTGATAAAACTGTCGTTCAACAGTCGTATCCCCAAAGGAACACTTCGAAAGATGATCTGTGGTGTACTTATTGTAAAAAACCCCAACATACCAAGGAGCAGTATTGGAAATTATATGGCAAGTCGTCGACTCACAGCCGAAAATGGGATCAAAGAGATGGGCAGCAAAGACAATCACAGGGACAAGCCCATGTGACAACACAAAACGCACCGGAGGGATTGGGAGGATTCAGTATGTAAGATCTGGAAAAACTCAAGAGCTTGCTAGGATCCGTGGAAAAATCTGCTACACCTCCTAACCAATCTCAAGGTTCATGTTCATTAACGCTCTAAGGTAAAACTCCCATCTCCTTTGAATTAAATGTTTTGGATAATGAATTTCGGAATGCATGGATTTTAGACTCAAGTGCTACGGACCATATGACCCACACATCCATTTTTTTCAAAACCTATACACCTTGTCCCAGCAGCCAAAAAATAACTGTAACCGATGGTACTACAACCACAGTAGCTGGTATTAGAGTTATCCAAACTGGTCAAAACATTATGCTAAAAAATGTTCTTCATGTTCCTTGATTATCCACCAATCTTATTTCTGTTCATAAATTTATCCAAGACTTGAATTGTC
The DNA here is from genome assembly GCA_963924115.1 of Dovyalis caffra. NCBI lineage: Eukaryota > Viridiplantae > Streptophyta > Magnoliopsida > Malpighiales > Salicaceae > Dovyalis > Dovyalis caffra. Next base: position 3,044,781 of record CAWUPB010001199.1, on the reverse strand, counting down.
ATTACCTTTTTGTTAGTTGTTGTGAATTTCAAGATTAGGAGTCAGGGAAGAAGATTGGATTTGCTAAAGAGCACAGTGGCCTTTACTACTTCAGTGCACCAAGTCAGCAGAGCCCGATTAATTTATCTTCTCCGAGTCTCATGTTTTTCACGAGTCAAATAAAGATGCCATTAGATTGCATCATAGGCGTCTAGGTCATTTGTCGTTTTTTACCTTGAAAATAATGTTCCTTAACTTGTTTAAAGGAGTCGATGTTAAAGTTTTTCGGTGACATTTGTGAGTTTGCCAAACACACACGTGTACCGTTTCCAATGAGCAATAAAATATCAAGTTTTCCTTTTTCTTCAATTCATAGTGACATTTGGGGCCCTTCGTCCATCCAAAACATTACTTGATCAAAATGGTTTATTACTTTTATTGATGATTGCACTAGAACTTCCCGGGTTTATCTTCTTAAACAAAAGTCCGATGTCGATCATATTATTCCCACCTTTATCTCTATGATAAAAAATCAATTTGGGGTATCGATCAAATGTATCCGATCGGATAATGCTCGTGACTACTTTAATCGGACATTGTCTTCCTATTTTCAAAAAGAGGTTATTATTCACGAGTCATCCTGTGTCATCACTCAACAACAAAACGGAGCCGCTGAACGAAAAAACCATCCTCTTCTTGAATGTACTAGGGTGTTTTTGTTCTAACGAATGTTCCGAAAACCTTTTGGGGAAGGCAGTTTTAACTTCGGCCTATGTTGTAAATAGGATGCCCTCTAAAGTCTTAGATTTCAAAAGTCCATTGAAAATTTTATCTTGGTTCTTCCCCGATGTTCGGTCTTCCTTCAGCCTTACCCCTCGTATTTTTGGGTGTACATCCTTTGTTCATGTCCATAATACCACTCAAGGAAAGTTAGATCCTAGAGCCCTTAAATGCATTTTTTGGGGTATTCGGTCACTCCAAAAGGATACAAGTGTTATCATCCATCTACTCGAAAGCTCTATGTCTCGGCTGATGTCATTTTTGTTGAAAATAAATCATATTTTTCTACATCTTACATTCCGGGAGAGCTTCCTACAATTGCTGATTCCGATATCAATTTGTCTCTTGATATTTCTTCATCAAGAGATGTAGCTCCTCATGAACAGCCCCTTGATGATCATGTTTATCAATCCACCATTCTCTTGCCCGTAGAAGAAACAGAGGACAGCGGTAGATTGGTTGATCAGTTTCGGTTTGATAAGGTGTATACAAGGAAAAAAGACGTCATTCCTGCTCTGCAGCAAGATTAATCACTTGTACCGAGTTCTGAACCTAAGGTAACAATTTCTAATATTTTTCCTCCTTCCACATCTGATTCTACACAACTTGAGACTGATCTTGACAAACCTATAGCCTTAAGGAAAGGAACCCGTAACTGCACAAAAACACCTTTATACCCATTGGCCAATTTTGTGTCTTTCAATAATTTTTCTCAAAATCACCGTAGCTATTTGTCCACATTAAATTCAATTGCCATTCCTAACTCTTTGTCTGAAGCTTTATCTAAAGAAGAATGGAGAATTGCCGTGACTGCAGAGATGGAAGCACTAGAAAAGAATGGTACTTGGGAATTGGTGCTGCTGCCTAAAGCGAAGAAAACAGTCGACTGTAAGTGGGTGTTTGCAGTGAAACTTAAGGCGGATGGGTCTTTAGAACGATACAAGGCCAAACTGGTTGCCAGGGGTTATACTCAAACATATTGGGTCGATTATCAAGAGACGTTTGCTCCAGTAGCAAAGATGAATACAGTTCGAATTTTGTTGTCATTGGCGGTCCACTTTGATTGGGAGTTACAACAATATGATGTGAAGAATGCATTTTTACATGGCAACTTGGAGGAAGATATTTACATGAGCATTCCGCCTGGTTTCAGTGGTAGTGATGGGAATCAAGTTGTAAACTTAAGAAGGCATTGTATGGTCTCAAACAATCGCCCCGTGCTTGGTTTAGTCGGTTTACTCATGTGATGCTTGCAAGTGGATACAAACAAAGCCAAGGAGACCACACTTTATTTATCAAACACACTACTTCGATTCTGATTGCCTATGTTGATGATATCATTGTAATCGGAAATGATGAAACAGAGAAAGGAGTATTGAAGCAGTGTTTGAACCAAGAGTTTGAAATTAAAGACCTTGAGAGATTGAAATATTTTCTTGGCATAGAGGTGGCTCGGTCTAAGCAAGGATTATTCATCTCACAGCAAAAATATGATACTGATTTACTTATGGAAACCGGGATGACAGCAAGCAAACCTGCAGCAACTCCAATCGAACAAAATCATCGATTAGGAGAAGCTTTAGGTGATAAGAAAGTGGAGAAGGAAATGTATCAACGTCTCGTAGGAAAACTCATCTATCTCGCTCATACTAGACCGGACATAGCATATTCTGTGAGTGTTATTAGTTAGTTTATGCATGATCGAAGAGAAATTCATCTACAAGCTGTTTACTGAGTTCTCCATTATTTGAAAGCTCACCCAGGCAAAGGAATTCTGTTTAAGAAAAAACAAAATATTGATCTAGCAGTTTATACAGATGCTGACTTTGCAGGTTCTCCAGTTGACGAGAAGATCGACTACGGGATACTGTACTTTTGTTGGAGGAAACTTGATATCTTGGAGGAGTAAAAAACAGGATGTGGTTGCACAATCAAGTGCAGAGGCTGAATTTAGAGCAATGGCAGCGGGTATATGTGAACTATTGTGGGTGGATACCATCTTGGAAGATATGAAGGTTGAATGGTGTGGTCCAATGAAGCTCTACTGTGATAATAAATCTGCCATCAGTATAGCACACAATCTAGTGCAACATGACCGAACTAAACACGTAGAGGTGGACAGACATTTTATTAAGGAAAAGCTCGACAGTGGATTAATTTGTACTCCATATGTTCCTACGGATCTTCAGTTGGCGGATGTTCTAACAAAAAGATTAAACAGTCATGCATTTCAAGAAAATATATGCAAGCTGGGAATGGAAGACCTATATTCACCAGCTTGAGGGGGAGTGTAGAAAATATCGGGATATAATTAGATAGGAAATATTTTGTATATTCTTTCATATTCTGTGGGAATCCTATTTTATCTCTCTCTCTCTCTCTCTCTCTCTCTCTCTCTCTCTCTCTCTCTCTCTCTCTCTCTCTCTCTCTCTCTCTCTCTCTCTACTCTCACTCTCTCTCTCTCTCTCTCTCTCTCTCTCTCTCTCTCTCTCTCTCTCTCTCTCTCTCTCTCTATATATATATATATATATATATATATATATAGTTGTGTAATGGTGAAATACTCAGAAATTATTTTCTTCAGAATTTCACAATTTTACAAGTGAGAAAAGGCAGTGAGAAAATTCAGAATCATATTTGCAGTACTTTTATGCTATGTTCTTGTTGATTACATTGACCATGAAGCAACCTACCCACATTTTTCTACTTTACTTGGAACTAAATCGAGAGAAGAGAATACACTACCGTTCTGCTAATCTGGCCAGGACGAGATCTGAGCCTTTTTGAACGGATGAGTATGTCACCTTTGTGAAAGGAGCTCCCACCAGTCAGTCCAGGATCCCATTCCAAACAATATTGTGATCCCCACTCATCTAAGTTCCATATGTATATTTGTGTTCCTGTATGGTTTCTACGGAATAAACCTGCTTTTCCACCAATCAAATACTTATCAAAAGGCGAAAATTCCTTAATAGCTTTCAGATTGTACTTTGCTAAAGCTTCCGACTGGACACTTGTGTCCACTTCCATAAACTGTCCTTTTCTTCGGTAGCTTACAATGGGTATCTCAAGATTCTGCAGAAACAAAAATTAAGATGACAAAACAAATGTTAAAGCTAATTAAAATAGAATACAAACATAAAAACAGAAAAAGGTCATGTTCACCACCTACATCTTTTCCCTCATTTAAAGATTGCGAAAGGAAAGCTATGGATCTGGAATCATCAGTCTGAGTAATAACCAGAGCATCCCTCCCTAATCTCATTGCTCCAGTCTGAGAAACCGACATCCAGATGATTAGAGAAGTGTTAGTAGTTGATCAATACAATTTTCAGGTACTTGCAATGATTTAGTACTAAAACTGCAAAAATTAAAGCAAGAAAGGCTACCTTAAATCCAACACCAAATCTTCCAATGCGATTCGGATCATCAGCATCAGGTTTCTTGTGCCCAAAACAAACCATTTTCTCTACCTCTTGATGGGTCAAACCATGGCCATCATCTATAACTGACAGCATAGGAATTTCTTTGCCAGCTCTTTTTGAATATATTTCCTCAATAGAAATGTCCAGTCTGTCAAATAAGCCAAGAGGTTAGAAGCACATCTAACAAAATCAATAATACAACAATACAACGACACGTCAAATGCAAATGTACAAAATAAAAATTAAGTATATAAAAGAAGAGGGGAAAAATAATTAACCAATCAACTCGATTTAAATTACCTGGTTGCTTCAGCATCCCTGGAATTGTCAACAAGCTCAGCTATTGCACCAAAAATCCATGCATAATGCACTTGACCAAGAGTTTCCAGGTAGCTTGGATGTGCCCGTGCATAATTTTTATCCAATGGTGGAACCTGTTTCGCAGTAAGAGGCTGGCGTCTCCGACAAGTTTCAATTGCAGTAACACAACCATGCTGATCTTCAATAGTGTCTTGAAACCTGACACTAGGAGAGCCATTATCTTCACAGTGTTCTTGACCATCATTCCCACTGCATGTTTTCTCCACCCGATATGCGACTTGGACATCGCTAAAATTGGAGCCTTTATCAGGAGGAAGTATGTAGAATTCACAGGATTGGACTTTTGCAATTCCAACCTACAAAAGGTGTGACATCAGTTTTTCAAGATATGCTTCGGGGAACAAAATAACAACAAACCAGTAGTGATAAACTCAAATCAATAGACAAAGAAACTAAGCCTCATTCCCAAACTTGTTCAGGACAGGATGGACTTTGCTTTTGCCATTTAGCATGCGTGGATTAAGATTACTTTCTAAATTTTCGTTACACAAAAGTTAATGTGTAGTGCTCTTTACTCAGAGAAGAGATGAAATTTAGAGAAGAATACCCATTGGGAGGGAGGAAAGAAAAACAATAAAAAGAAGCCAAGCAATCACGACTAAATAAATTTCATCCAAACAATAATGATCAGTGTTGGCATCTTCAACAGAATTTATTTACATCGTGAATTGCAATTATGTATTTCTAGTTTGGGAGGAAATTTGTGCCATTAGGTCAGTGGAGTTACTATCATTTTGATAACTGTCAACTCGAACAAAATGGATCAAATATTCACTTCAAAACCTGACATGAGCATGACTTGTTTATCAAACAGGTAACATAAGAAATCCACAAGATCCATTTGATAAACAGGTTCATGTCAGGTTGGCACACCTATTTAACACAAAATAATCATGTCAATTTATTTATCAGCTATATATTAGCTAGAAACGGAAAATATGACATTAACAGGTCATGATATACATTTCAACCTTAAAATAAAAAGTAGTTCTTACCGAATCTTTTCTTTGAAGATAACTAAAAAATCTGCCCCATTCAAATTTGTCACGAGGAGACTCTGGAGCAGGACTTAAAAAGCAATGAGGCAGATCACCAAGGATATGTACCCTAGCTCTTGGAACTATATCATGTAAACTCCAGCGTAGTGGCCTGAAAATTATCTACCAGTCAGCAGGTTCAAATTTCCATTCATCAATACAACTGTATAAGCTCAGAGGTTGGGTCGACAAAGTATAAATTATTCTGTGATTTGCACTTACCATAAAAAATGTTAATGGTACAATAGCAAAAATCATATAAAAAAAAAAAAAAAAAACCCAGCTCTGTTGAAAAGAGAATTCTTGCATAGAACTAAAAAATTAATTGACTATAACAACCTGCAATATGAGCATTCTAAAAGAAAAATCTGTTTCTCATATTAGTCTTGTTATCCAGTTGGTGGCTTTTGTTAGCTCATTTGGACATGCATGGTTGTGCACTAGCTAAATGACCTGTGTTTTTCTTGTACTTTCTCTGGCCTTATTGTATAGGACAAGCCTTCAGCTTAGTGGTTCTATTTTTTTAATTTTTAAGAATAAATTTTCGTTTACCCAAAGAGATGCAGAAACAACTCGAAGTACAGCAGACCATAACCAACCATGAAGGTAAACAATGAGCCTCGAATTCTACTGATTAAAAGATATAGTGATGAATCACTGTTAATTAGACTTCAGAACAAGTCTAGAGAATAGTATCACAAAAATCAAAGATAGAATAATCATAGAATAAGTGCGTACAGTTCTGCAGGAGGATTTCGGCACAGTGCCCTGCATATAGGTTTCTGGTCTTTCGTAAGCAAAATGTACAAGTCTGCAAAACCAAAATTACCATGTCAACACAGACCTCACGCAAAAAACCTTCAACATGCACAAATAAGAAATTCTGAATCTAAATCGCTGCTTCTATATTGTGTAAAATACATTGTTTACATTGACCTGACACTTATCAGGCACTTGCCAGTCATCACTAATATATATTTCAAATATCAACACAACAAACACCAACACAGGTACACTCTTTGACATAACAAAATTGGCATTTATCACAAAAAGGGATTGAAATTAACCTTGATCCAAATTCACTTCTCCCATTTATAAACCTGCCAGCCAAAATGCCAAGTGTAAGATTGCGGAATGTTAAACCAAAAACAATAACACAAACTAAGACCATTGTTAAAACTACAAACAAACGACAGCATCGACTATTTCCCCAAATGATGCACAGACAACCGGCAACCTGTAAAGCCATTTTCTTCACAAAATCTTGAAAACAAACTGAAAATTTCCCAATTCTGAATAGCTATACCAAAGCCCAATAAACTTTCGTTACTTTTCTTAACCATAAAGTAATTAATGTTGAACTTCCATTATAAGATTAACCTGTTTCCAAACGTTGGTAAAGACATGAATAACCAAACTAGAATTCCACCCAAATCAAGTGCCATTATAAGTTCCGGAAAAGTGAATGTATATCATGGAACTTCAACAAAAAATTAATAGTATATCACATCATAAAATACTAATTTAATGCATATCATTTACATGAATAAAACAAAAGGCGTGGAATAAACGATCCAACTTGCTCAGATACGACTACACAATCACGTCATATTCATTTCGATAAACCCTCAAACAATCACGACAAACCTAATTCTGCAAAATCCAAATAAAAATCATATTTTAAGTACAATAACTACCAAAATTCCAAATTTAACCATCAAACTCGCAATTTTCCAAACTTGGTAAATAATTACTAAGAAAGCCTAAGATACAATAAAATAACCACATTTAGCGAATAATTACTCAGAAACCATGCACTTGATAAAATAATTAATTACTAAACCAAATACACATGCAAAAAAAAAAAAAAAGTACAAGGCAACCCAATTCCAAAAAATAAAATAAAAATCGTCAAAAACCCTAGACTTAGCTAGTTGCATTACTGTAACAAACTAATAAATTTTGAATTATCAAAATCCTCCCTTCTCTCTCTCTAAAAATGCTTTTTGCTTACTATTTCGGAGACGTAGAGGACTCCATCATCGATAAAACTAAAAAAAACTTTGAGAGCTTAGAAAGAAATAAGAAGCGAGAAGGCAGGTTTTTACTTGCTGATAATGCTGCTAACAGAAAAAAGAAGGGAACTTGAAATAATCAACGGGCAAATGTCGGTACGCGAGAAAAAAAGATGGTAGAAACAGAGCAGAGAGTAGGCACCGTGTTGGGCGGTGGTTTTTTTAGTAATCGTGGTGTGGTGGTGGTGGTGGTGATGGTAGAGGTCGTGTTGATGGTGATGAGAGTACGTATACGTACTACTGACAGTATTTTTTTTTTCGGAGGAGACGGGAAGAGGAAGAGACTTTATGGGAGTGTTTTTTTTTTTTTTGAAGTGATGCGTATTGCCTGATATGTAGTTAATTATAAATTAGTTTCTCTTGAAAAATAAAATAATTAGTATGTTTTGAAATAATAAATCTTCATAATTATTTTTATTTTTCATAATTATTTATATTTTTTAATAGAATTTAATTCACCATTCTCATACATATGTATTTATTCTACATCATATCTCCCAATGAGATTCAATTTATCATTATCATATATGAATCTATTTATTTTTCATTAAATTTATAATTTAAAATTATGTGTAACATTCATTTATAAATATGTGTGTTAAGTAAAAAAATAAAATAACTCAATTTTCTATGGTCTTTCTCTCCAACTCTTTTACTATTATTTTTTTTAATCGTATTTCTCTTCAATTCTTTCATTGTTATTATTATTTTCATAATACATTATAAGTACAAGTACTTTATCAAAAGAATCAAATTATTTAGATCCTTAAGAAATATATATCTAATTTATTATTTACTTTAAATCTAATAATACGTAAGTATACATTTGAAAATCTTAAATTTTATTACCATGTTCGTTCTTATTTTCTAATATTATTATCATATATTACACTATAAATTATAAATTTAATGAAAAATAAGTGGTGGTTGTGGAGGTCGTGTTGGTGGTGATGAGAGTACGTATACATATTATTGACATTTTTTTTTAAGGAGACGGGAAGAGGAAGAGATTTTATGGGGGTTTTTTTTTTTTTTTTTTTGAAGTGATGCATATTGCACGATATGTAGTTAATTATAAATTAGTCTTTTTTTTGAAAAATAAAATAATTAGTATGTTTTGAAATAATAAATCTCTATTTTTATTTTTATTTTTCATAATTATTCATATTTTTTAATAGAATTTAATTCACCATTTTCATACATATGTATTTATTCTACATCATATTTCCTAATGAGATCCAATTTATCATTATCATATATGTATCAATTTATTTTTCATTATGTTTATAATTTAAAATTTTGTGTAACATTCACTTATAAATACGTGTGTTAAGTAAAAAAATAAAATAACTCAATTTTCTATCGTTTTTCTCTCTAATTCTTTTACTATTATTTTTCTATTATTTTCTCTCAAATTCCTTCATTTTTATCATTACTTTCATAATACGTTATAAATACAAGTGCTCTATCAAAAGAATCAAATTATTTAGATCATTAAAAAATATATATTTAATTTATCATTTACTTTAAATCTAATAATACATAAAGTATGCATTTGAAAATTTTAAATTTTATTATTATGTTCCTTCTTATTTTCCAACATTATTATTATATATTACACTATGGAATTTATATTATCTCAAACCTCACAAATCTTGATTTTATGACTCTTAATATTTCAAGCAAGAATTATTTTATCATCGATGATTGATGTTGAGATACATTTAACTCGCTAATAGCTTTCAAGAAACAATCAAAGATGGCAATCAAGAATACTTGTAAAACCGTGCTAAGGTAATGATCTTTTTTTGTCATTATCTCTATGAGGATTTGAAAACTAAATATTTGACAAGAAAATATACATTTGAACCTTAAAAAAAAAAGTTAGAGAAAAAACATAGCCACCAAAAATTATAATTTTTTTCCAAAAGCTCACTACGATTGGATGCACGTACAATTACAAGATTTCAAAACAATAAGTGAGTATAATTTTATGATATTTAAAATTAGTTCTCAACTTAAATTGTAATGAGAAAATATTATTGATTTAGTCATGTTAGAAAAAATATTATCTACTTTTCATGCCTCAAATATGCTCTTACAAGCATCAATATCGAGAAAAAAATATTCTAAATCGATGCTATATGTGCTTATTATCGAACAAAATAACGAACTATGGATGAAAAAAATGAATCTTGCCCAACCGGTTCTACTCCATTTTCCGAAGTGAACGTGACAACTTATGATAATTCTAAAGGTGGACGAGGACATGGTCATGACTTGTCGTCGTGAATGCGATCGTAGTCATAGTCGAAATAATTATTGTTATAATCGTGGTGACCATAATAATACACTTTACCATCAAAAGTAGATGAACTATACAAAAAAGTAAGAAAAAGTTAAAAGTGGATCAAGCTAGCATTCTAAAAACGAATGTTATTTTGTGACATAAAAAGACACCGGCCGCGTAACTATCATACGCCAAAGCATCTTGTTGAGTTTTATCAAGCCTCATTGAAAAAAGAGAAAAAATATGGAGCCAAATTTTATGTATCATAATGATATTTTAGACAATGATCCTCTTGATGATCTTTGCAATTCGACTCGTTTAAATGTTCTAAAAAGTTTGAAGAAAAAATCATCAAATTAATTAAAATAATTGAAATTAATGACTTGTTAGCTTTTCTATTTATAAATAATATATTTTATATTTTTTTATAATTTCTATTGTATCGTGATAGTTATAAATTTATTTTGCTATGTACTTATTTATTTTGTCTCTATGAAGAATATATGGATACTACTAAGTATATAATTTGTTTAAAAATCAAATATGAGAATTTAGACCTTGTAGATAGTGCAACAACACAAACAAAAAAATATTTTTTTCATTTAATAACGAGCAAAGCTAATGTTAATACTATATTATGTAATATCAATATAATTGAAGACTACGAAAAAATGAATATACTATTATATAAAGGGATAAATTTTATTATAAATGATGTCTTATTCTCTCCTAAGTCTCATAGAAATTTATTAAGTTTCAAAGATATTTGTCTAAATATATATCATATCGAGACAAAAAAAATATAGAAAATATTGAATATTTATATATTATAGCTATTATATTAGGTAGAAAACATATATTAGAGCAATTACTTGTTTTCTCTTTTGGTCTTTATTATAAAAGATATTCAAATGATTGAAACGAGATGTTATAGTAAATTAGAAGTTTACTAATTTTTTATTCTTTGAAATGACTAGTTAGGCCATCCTAGCTCCATTATAATGCAAAAAAATTATTAAAAATTCACATGGACATCCATTAAAGAGCCAAAAGATTCTTCAATCTAATAAATTTTTATGTTCTGCATATTTTTAAAGCAAATTGATTTTTAAGTCAACATTAAGCAAAATTAAGATTGAATCTTCGATAATTTTAAAACGTATTCAAGGTGATATATGTGAACCAATTCATCCACCATATAGACCGTTATTACTCAATTTTTTACCCTTTTATTTTACACATTTTTCCAAATAAAATGAAAAAAAATTAAATGTACTTTGTTTAATTTACTTGATTGTGCAAATTTTTATCCTAGAATTAGGATTTTTTTTAGGAATTCCATAATTTCGAAAGCTTAGAAAAATTAATAGAAAAAAAGAAACAAAAGAGAAGAAAAAGAAAAGAGAAAGATAAAATGAAAATTTAGGACTTGGAGTCCAATTAAAAAAACAATAGAAATTGGAATTGAGAGAAATTTTCTTTGGAGGTTCAATTAAATAGTAGTCATTGAAAACAGATTTTGAAAAAAATAAAAATAAAAGATGAAAGGAAAATGGCAAGTTAGGGTTTTTCTCAAAACCCTAACAATCCACACTATATAAGCTCTCTTTCTCTCTCACATAAAAAAGGGATGCCAATCCTCTTTTTTATAGAGAAAGAAACCTAAAGAGAAGAAAAAAAAACTCTCTCCACTCATCTCTCCTCAAAACACCACCATTAACCACCAAAAAACCTATCATTTATCATCCATGGCCACCACGACCTAAACCACAAGAAAAAACCCCTAAACGAGATGCCGACAACCCTCCTCTATTTTTACCTTGAAGCAGCCCCTCTTCTCCTCCATTTATAACCAACTCCAGCCCTATTGTCCAACTCCATTTCAAGCTCAAAACTCAACAAAACAACCCCTACTTGCTACAACAACCTCCACAATCCGGCAACCTCTGCTGCAACTTCCAGCGGCTCTTAAGCCATCCAAAAAGCCACTCATCTATCTAAACCAACATGATCTAGTAGTGCCCAATAATCTTTAGTAATGTCCATCATCCCTAATAGCTCCAAGCAATCTCGAAACCCTCCAAGCAACCATTGCACCAAGACAACCCTACTCGTTGGCAAATTAACAATTAGAGAAAGATTAGAGAGTTTCACATTCTTATAGATTTAGAAAAGAAAAGAGTCCTTCTTAGGGTTGGAAATAGACATCTTAAGCTCTCTAGATTGAGCTTAAAAGTACAAGTATATTCTAGTTTATTGCTGTCAAAGTTAGGTGCAAATTTAGGTCAAAAATTTAAATACCGTGACAATCCAAAACACAGACTTAGTATTTGGATCATATCTAGAGCTACACATATTGTATTACAATGATTCAAAATCCTACATAAATAAGACATCTAGACCTACAATATTTATGAGAGCTTAAGACTAGAAGAAACCTTTATATGATCTAAATTGATCTAAAAGATACAATCCTAAGCAACTAACTCTTTGTTGTTTCGGCGGTAATCACGAACAACGACCCTCTCCTTAGTAGTTCGTGTTCTAATAACTACGAATAATAAATTTTTGGCATTCCAGCCCTAAAAAGACAGACCTCACAGTATTCCTCTCTCCAATTGATAACATCAATTTTCCCTCTAAGGTCGAAGAAAATGGTCCAAGTAATAAAAAAAGACCTCGACTCTCCTAGGAAAATTCCTAGGCTATTTTGGAAAACAAGTAAGATTGTGATATTTTATATCTCCGTTGTATTTTTTAAGATGGAATGTCTATGTATAATTGTATTGGATAAATAAGTTATATTTGAATGAAAATGTAAGATAAATAAGTGATTTATGATTAAAATGTGGATTTTGAAATGTTTGAGATACATCGTTGTGTATCAAACCCAAAAAGGTCAAGGACCTCGGGTGCTTTCGAGGATGAATAAGGTAGTTTTTAATGATCCGCGATGGAACCGGGAGGACTTGGCTTGGATTTTATTTTTAGTGGTTTACCCGTAAAGATTGTCGGTCTCGATGTGCATAATACTGTATGTTTATTAGTTATGTGTTAAGTTAAATGTGAATGCTTAAGTTATTAGTGGGGTTGTATGTTTATGATTTATAGTTTTCATATTTTAGATTGTGTCACGAGTCTAGGGTATAGACAACCGAGTTGGCGTGCGGTAGTAAGTCCCGACGGATAGGGCGATAAAGCCGAGGTGTCGCCTTCATAACTCGCATACCCAAACCTCCAAACCATAGTCTAAGTATGAATTCTATGTTCTCTAGATCTACCTCCTTATCTGCATCTTCCGTTTCGACTCCTCCGAGTCTAAGAAGATAATCAATAGTGTGGAATATGTCATAGAAGATTTTGAAAAACAAATTGATGATTGAGCAATACCCAAGATTCACAAAGATGAGATTTACAAAACTAAAAAATATAGACTTTTCAAAGCCGATTTTACTATCAAAATCGAGGAGCGTGATATTCGGCTCTCAAAACCATTTGAAACAATTCATCTCCTTTCTTCCAAAACTCTTCAAAAACATAAAGACAAAGGTTTTAAATATATTCATATTGGTTTAGTTCAAGTGGGGATTAAACCACTTACAAAAGAGGGATTGAATACCTCAATCTCGGCGATCCTTAGAGACAATAAGTTTACAAATTTCCAAGACTCTTTGTTAAGTTCAATTGAGTCTAGTTTATGCAGATGGACCTATCTCTTTTGATTGTTATCCAAATTTTACTATTTCTTTGAATGACAAAAATATTCTTGAATAATTAGTTACGCAAGTTAAAACCCATAATTATTATATGATGGATGGATCTATTCCAGTTGCATTAATTACAAAAATTCATTACAAGGCCATAAATTCCGCATTTGCATCTAAGCACAAAAGGCGATCGACCAAAGGTGAAACCCTTCTTACGCAAACAGATCCGACCAAATCCAATACCTTTATTCCCGGACCCATTAGGTGGAAAGACATAGTGCTACTAGATGAATAGATCTTGGAAGGTATTACAAAACCCGGATATCTACCGGTTCTCGAGGTCCCAAAACCAAATACACAAATCGGATCCATAGAACAACAAATGGATGGGAGTGTTAGACTCTTGTTAGACAAAAAATTTACCGGTAGTAGATTTTCCGATGTTGCCTCTAGTTCCATGACTTATGACCTATGAAGATTTTTTGAGATTCCTTTAGTCATAAATTTACCAAATGTTAGGAGAGATACGGACTTGGATCGAGTCCGCCATCCCTTAGATAACCACGCGAGTTTTCCACCTCGGATGTCCCTAACCCGAGTTTTACAAAACGTTGACTACTGTTCTAGTATTCCAAAACCTAGATATTCAAACCAAAAGGATTCTCCTCCTTTATCTCCTATCGCATCTGCTATCACCGATAATATTACACATGAATGTAATGCATTATCCGATGATAGTTTTACGATGAGATAAAACATATATGCATGATGATTTCTATACAAAACACAATTCGCAAAATGAATTTGGTTCTTCAAAAACTTTCCGGAAAACGGAAAGACCATTTAAAATGAATTTTATGAATTTGTGAATGCTCATAAAGTTCATATATTGTTCTTTGATTGATTTGAGATATATGCTTCCGCAAATGATATTTCTTATCCTTTCAAGATCGTGAAACCAATGAATCGTTAGGAACAAAACCCCTACATAGGAAGTGGAAGGATAGATGATTCGGTCGACCATCCACCACCTAGGAAATTGACATTCTCTCATAGAGAAACTAAAATAGAAGCTTGTCCATACAAAATTCCAAAAGATGATGACTCGATCAACATCAAAAATATTGTTCAATAGAACAATTTTACCAATACCAATCTCCAAACCATAGGAAAATAACTTGTTAGGATTGAATCCCATATCCAACGATCGGTTGTTCCTCTTACCCCAAAACTCGTTGTTTCCTTAACTCCCGTAGAAACCAAAGACCGAAGCTAAAAAACCCAATCTTCAAACCCTTTCGGGTTTCTAGATCGAGTCAACAACGGATACAAACCAAGAAATCCGAATTTGCCAAAGCCATTAGAGAACAATTTAGTAAGATAAGAATATCTTCTAAGGGAACCTCTAGGCATGTAGCTCCCGATACTCCTTTATCTAATAGTGTGAATGTTTTGGACTAAAAATTAGAGATAAAATCGTCCCCGAAATTAATACGTTCCATTGGAAAAACCCATTGCATATGATCACTACCCACGACATAGGAGAGATGCCTAATAAGTTAGCACAACCTAGGTTCAATGCCTCTTTCATTTACGAATGGACCATATATAGCATGTCGGAGTATAATATCATCCTTAGTTTACTCCAACGAAATGACCATGGTCGCTAACGTCTATAAAACCCAAACCGGTACCTAGATTGTGCGATAGCTGAACCAGCTCATTGTCGAATTTTATGGTCAACTCAAAGGATGGTGAGACTATCATCTCATCGCCCAACAGACATATGGAGATCTTAAATGTCATTCAAACAAACCAAGAAGGTCTTCCTATCCTAGATGACTTAGGTGAACCAATCCAAGATGCATTGTCAACACTTATCTTAACCATTTCCTTGCATTTCATAAGTGATCCTTCTCATCTCAAAGATAAAAACGCTAAGCTTCTTAGTAACCTTAGGTGTAAGAAACTTAGTGATTTTCGGTATTACAAAACTACTTTCCCGACTAGAGTTATGCTTAGGGAAGATTCAAACCAACCTTTTTGGAAGGAAAAATTCCTTGCGGGTTTACCAACTCTCCTAGGAGAAAAGGTTAGAACCCGTATCAAGGATGCTTTTGGTGACCAAATTCCTTATGACTAATTGACGCATGGTGAACTAATTAGTTTAACCTAAAAAGAAGGTCTTAAGATTTGCCGGGACTTAAAGCTTCAAAAACATCTCGAGTGGGAAATGAAAAAGACCGGACATGAATTAGGAAGTTTCGTAAACAATTTGACATTTCTACTTCAAAACCTTCGAGGTTGCTAAGGTAACCGCCAAGACAAAACCCACAAATCCTACAAAAAGCCTTATAGAAAACATTATCATAGGGATCAGTCCAAAGATGTAGAACCTTTCTATAAAAACCTTCCAACAAAATCCTCAAAAAACCCTTTAAGAAAACCCAGTTTAGGTCCCGACCTATAACCGAGCTAAAGGATGTTACTCGTTACAAATGTGGACAAAAAGGCCATACGGTAAGATATTGTCATATGAATACCGGATTACAAGAACTTCTTTTAGATGAAGATGTTTATAACAAAATCTTTACTTTGTTAGTCGACTCCTCCGACCCTTTAGACTACTGCAGTAGTGAAGAGACTTTTCAAGTAGATGAACTTGTTACGTCTTCTAGTTCAAAACCTAGTTCGATAATGAACCCGATAACAAAACCAAACAAGTCGTTGTCTTAACCAAAGACCAATACCTCATTTTATATATAGTTAAGAGGATTGAAGATCCTCGATTACAAAAGAAATACTTAGACAAACTCTTAAAGTCTATAGAAGAAAAACCATGTGACAAACCAAAACCTTCTATCTTGTCTTCTACTAGTACTAGCACGTATGACCTTACTCGTTATCCTAGATAGGAAGAAAAAGACCAAAAAACACATGACTACAATTCAGGACCTTCGATCCGAAATTAAAGTCATCAAAGCCGAGCTGCAAGAGCTCGAGGAGACACAAACAAGAGACTTCAATCTTTTGAAAACCCCGTTGGAAAAACAAGCGAGAGGAAGAGCCAAACCCCGAATCCGAAAACCATGATAGTGACCAAGGATTACAAAACCTAGAAAATCGGAACAAGTTCCGGAAGACTTCTTATTTGTTTTGCATGAAGTTACTTCTAGAAAATATTTGATTAAGGTTAATCTTGTGTTCCAAAATAATTACAAAATTGATATAATTGCCTAGTTTGATACCGGTGCTTATTTGAATTGTATTAAGTAAAGCATTGTTCCAAAACATTATCACATGCATACACATGAACGTCTTTCTGCAAGCAAATAATTCTAAAATGATCATACATGGTAAGACGAAGCCTTCGTGGTCAATGGTAGCATTGCTTACCAAAAATCATTTTCTCGCTTGTAGAAAATATGCATCATATGGTGATCTTAGGAACACATTTCATTAATCTTGTTACTCCTTATTACGTAAAGCATGATTGCATATCTTTCAAAATCGGATATACAAAACTTGTTTTCCCGTTTATTGAAAAACCTAGAATTAGGAATTTGAATATTATCAAATCATGTTCTATTTTTGAAATTAATTCTTTGGTTCTTTGTACTTCTTCATCTTTAGTTTCAAATATCCCTTCTACAAAATCTATTTTATCAAAATTGCTTTTCAAAGTTCTTGACTTAAGAATGTCTCGCAAAACAGTCTTCGATGGCCAAGAAAAATAAAAGAAAAAACCCCTTATACCGGAAAGCCCAAAACCCTTATCATCGACAGAAACCCATCTCTTGGGCGGATGATGTAGAAAAACAAGAACCGAAACTCCAATCAAAGCCCAATCCATTGAAAATTGGGTTTAAAATCCGACAAAACAGACGTAACTCCTTTTGACGTTGCAAAAAATCTCGGGTATGAATCTTAAACCTATTCTAAAACCGGAGAAAGGTTCTTCTTCTTCGAAAAACCCCTTTCTCCAAAACCAAGTGATTCTTCAAAACTTATTTCTCAAAATCCTACTTCACAAAACACTCGGGTGATTGTTTCCTCAAAACTCGTTTATAAAAAATCCACATCCGAGTATTTTCTCAAAAAAATTTTTACTCGTCGAAGATGGCTACTTTTTTACAAACCCTATAAAATTGTTCGAAATTCTTTCCTCCTGGATGACACTTCACCCCATGGGACTTATAAAAAAACTAAGCCTACTACATGGCCATCCTAGAAAAAATCAAATCGAGTCACCTTTAAACACTTCCTTACCCCCGACAAAATTGAAACCGCCTATTCCACATGTCGAATCCTTAAAATCATCCATCCTTCGACTAGGGCCAAGACCTTTCTTTACAAATTGTGTTCCCGGACAATTTCAAACCAAGTGTTAACCACTTCCGTTCTTTCTCCTACTCGGGATTATCGATAAGTATGGTTTAATACTATGTTCCTCCAAAATTGCAAGGGAAGTCATTCATGGCTTTTCTACTTTGATACAAAATTCACCTTTACAAACATCCCTATGTGAACCCCCAATGGTGGAATTACTTTGGTCCTACTCCGGACATACTTACTCCAAGCAATTACCGAGAGTTATACTTTCTTCAAAACACAATACAAACCTTCGGAAAATGAAAAAAGATTCACCCCTCTTTTTCTTTTCGCACAAAATTCTTCCTTCCTTGGGTTTGTTCCCGGTATTATGAAATACAATATCAAAACCAGGCTTTAATCCTCATTCGAATGTTCAAAGTAAAATGGTAGGATTCTTTTCGAGTTCCATCATCTATATCCAAAACGGATATTGAAGATTGGCTTACAAAACAAGGATTACTCAAGCCATAATCCTCGATAACAAATTTCCTTGCACAAAAATCTATTGCTAATGCCGGACTTACAACAATAAAAACGAGAAAAGAATACTTCGCCATCATGTCTAAGATGATACAAAACAGGTCAAATTCCTCATAAACAGCAGATTCGGACTGCGAGTTAGAACCCATGATAAATTTAAGGAATGACAACGAAGATGACTCGTTATGGTATATTTCCCCAAGTTCACCACCTATGAACTCTAGGACAAAACTTGCACATTCCAGGCAATTTCCTATCTGCCGACAAAACAGTTTATCTCCGAAACAAAATTTTCACAAGACCATCACTCGTTCATCCCACGTGACACAAGAAGACAAAATTGCTTTCGGCGTCTTACTCGTTCATCGGCACGTGAAGACACCGTAGCAAAGTTACTATTTACTTTTACTCGTACATTTTTACTATTCAAAGTTACTATTCATGATTACTCGTTCATGTCGACTTTCTCTATATAAAGAAAGCTCATTTCATTTGTATTTCAAGTTTTTTGTAAGTTTTTTACTTTCAAGTTTTATCTCTCTAAGTTTTCAAACATTCTCTAGGAAAGAATTCTCTTTGTAATCCCGTTCCTTCAAGATTCCGAAAACTTCTCATGTTCATCTCTTGTAAGGTACTTTTCTTGTAAATAAATAAAGTTTCTTATGTTTATATTTATCCGTCCTTTTCTTCACTAAAGGTATATCGGCTGGAATACCAAAACTCGACTCTATAACGGTACTCGGTATCATCGAGCTTAACCTTGGTCTAACAATGCCACGTACCATTCTGTTTTATTATCTTGTTTAGTGGCTAGCTCGTCGCCCATTTATCTTTAGTTTTATTTATGTATTAATTTAAGTTCTTTTATTTGTTTTGTTCATCTCGCATCTCTATGGTCGGCTCTGCCGTCCATTTATCAATCTGCATTTCATTCATCTTCCATTTCATACCCCGCACCATTTATTAAATCCTTGGGGTTATTGGTATCAAAGCTTTTAGTCGTTAGGCGTTCACCGTTTTGTTGTGAATATGATATGAGTGACAATATGAGCTCATAATATCTAGAGCTAAAATTTGAACTTCTATTTTCTTTTACCTTTAGAGCATAGATATAGGCTTTTGATCGGCCTAAAGTCATAAAATACTCGATTAATTGACTCACGTAGATTAAATTTACTCAAGTAAGTATAGGTTTATAATATAGTAAGACTAGACTTTAGTTTTCACACTTATATACAACACAACCTACTTCAAGTAAAATGTCATGGCAGTGACCTTAATCTTTTTTCACTCATATTCAACTCCTTATTCAAACATACATGCAACTTGGTTTGTTTAGGGTTTCTTGGTTTAGCTAATTTTTAGGTGGCGACTTTGCCTACCCTCCGAGCCTATGTCGTTATAGACTATTTTCAAGATTGCTTGCTCAAATAATTTGATTACGAGTATAATTTTTAGATTATGTCATTAAAATAATTTACCTTGAAAATACTGATAAATTTATCTCTAAAGCATTTAATTATTATTACATATATATTGGAATACAAATTGAACAATCTAGTGCTTATGTTCATACTCTAAAATAACTTGGTAGAGTCATTTATCAAATGCTTTGAATTGATATTTGAATCATTATTTATGAAAAAAGAACTCTTTATTTTTTGTTAGGAGACATGCAAGTTTACGGCTAAAATACACTTTACTCTATATCATATTTTATTCTCACAATTGCACCCCTTCCGTTCCAGGTTTTAATCTTCTTTGAATTCATTAAAAGCAAGAGCTGATTCCTTAGAGGAAGAACATATCAAAGAGCTGTACCATTGAATACTGCCTCTCTGTTTTGTTTTTTTTAAAAAAAAAATTATTTTCCTAGAGTTTTTATTATATAACTAGCTTTTTCATGATTAACATGTCCAATTTTTTTGACATTTTACAGTGTCAATTGCGGAAGCATTCATGTTTTGATTGATTTACAACGAGATGATTTAACCGATTTAACCTCGAAGAGTTAATCTTGATTAACGCCTAACTAGTCCAAAAATTCCTCCGAACCATTTAATAAAAAGAAAAAGATAAGTTGATCCTGACATGATATCGATAATATGGCTACTGGCTCTTGTTTTGAACAGCCGTGAATCCAATTTCTTTTCTGCATTTGTTGCTTTCAGATTTTGGAACTGTCAGCCCAATCTTATCTGTTGATTGCCGCATTCTATGCAGCCTCTGTTATGCATCCAAGAAATAATTGCAAGAAAACTCCTCTTGAAAATAACTCACAGTTCAGCAAAGGTCAAAAACTATTACCCCATTAGTTACCGGTTAGGAATGGACAGGGATTTACAGCCTGTTGGCCCGGCTCAGATAGAAATATGACCAGGCTCAGGCCAATCATTTTAAACCGGGCTGGCCCATCTGATTAAGGTGAAAAAAAGGAGGAGGAGAAGAAGAAGAAGAAACAGTAACAATGCTGGATTCTTTTAATTGAAAGTTGAGTGAATTATTACTTATTCTCTATAATTTATCAAATTAAATAAATTAATTCAGGTAGTGTCAAAAATAAGTAAATAATTTTTTATGAATTCTGATTTGTCTCTCCTTAAGTTTGTGTTTTCTCAATTTACCAAAAACATTTGATTTGTATCAATTAAACCTCATGTCTTTCATTTTTTTGCCAATCAACTCCTATACTTTTCATTTTTTGTTTCAATTAGCCATCATATCTTTCATTTTTGTTCTAATTTTCTCCCAATCCATTTTCATCACACGCTAAATTTGAATTTCAATCATAAAGTTTATGAAATATCTCAATATTATTCAAAAAGTAAAGGAAAAAAAAACTAATTGAAATTAACAAAAAAAAAAATCAATAATTTTTTTTACTAAAACAAATATGCTAAAATTTGAGTGGGTTAGTTTCGTAAAAAAATCTTCAAATCCTAACAATTTTAATTCTCACTTAACACAGTGATTAAATATTTAGTTTTTGAAACCGTGAGAACTAACCAATTAGTTTTGCTAAAATACACGGACTAAGGTATAATTATCTCTTGAAAGTTTCCTATTCATTGTGCTTTTGTTTCTCCTAGGTATTTTCTTCCTTATATATATATATATATATATATATATATAACAGCCTGAAAACAAAAAACCAGAAGCAAGAATACCATATTTGAGAAACAATAAGGAAGGCCGCCCATGCAACCTTGACTTAGCGTCCAGTTACTCTAGTTTCCTCAGTCATGAGGACAACCCTCCATTGTCTAGATTAAATTACTCTTAGGTTTTCCAATAACCAAAGAAAGAAACAATGGCATGCCACATATCAAAACTGCTAGGCCACATCCTGAGAGAGATTTTTTAAGACTTCCAATCACTTGCAAGTCATGGTACAATTGTCTCTTACTCTTGTGAACATGGACGGTACTATAACAATCTATAAATAAAAGAGGGGGAAGAGGGGGAAAATAAGGAGGGGACAATCCAGCCTGGCTCACAAGATGGGAGGACCAAGAAACTTAAACCCTGGCCAAAAATTCACGAGAAAACCCTCTAGCCTTTTCGTATTGTGCTGGCCTTCGTCTCACCACACTGTGTTCCCTTGAATGTCATGGGAAATCTTTACACTTGAATCTCTTGGCCAAATTTTCATATTCACCATCACCAAAGGAATTCTCATTAAGCAACTCTTGTAACCGTTTGATCTTGATTAATGAACGCCAAGATCACAACCCTATCTACGTATTAAATCCCATGACGAGCGAGTATATGAGTCTCCCAACCTGTGAAAGGGAAAGGGACATGCCAATAATCCTATGTGGACTTGGATTTAGCCATAAAACTAACCAATTCAAGGTGGTTGAGAGTTACATATCGTAAATCTGGGATTCAGACAAGAGCCCTAAATGATGTTGATCACTAGAAAGCCGAGGTATACTGCCGTGGCACAAGTAGCAGCTGGAGAAGCAGCAATGGGGTTGTCCCTCAAAGTTAGGGTGCCCGAGGACAAGGGAGTGGGAGTTATCATATCGTCTTGCTTAATGGATCTCTTATTGGTGTTTGATGGACGAGAATGGTGCTCGCACATGGGCTTTTGATTTCTCGAGTGAGCAGTTTAGATCGATATCATTGCCTCCTCCCTTCGAACCCTGCATATCCTACAAGGGAACATATTGGGGTTTTTAGAGACTCCTCTATTTTTGTTATCCCATGGGGGTATCTTTATGAGGTATGGCTGTTGAAAGAAGATCATGATGGGGGGAATCTTGGAGTAAAGTATTTCGCATAGACTCTCAATCCACACATTCTTATCCTCCCAATGGTGAAGTTATTACAAAATGGAGATGTCTTATTTTTCGTTGACGGTCTGATAAGGTTGTATAATCCTACCAACAGGACTAGCTTTTTCACTCAAAGATGCGGTCGGGGAAGGAGACAGCTCCAAGATTTTAAATGCAAATTCAAAATAAGTTAAGACATTTATGTTCTTCCTACTGATTTATTGCTGTAAAGGGGGTTGAAGTTAGAGTCTTGTTGTCAAAAAACAACTAGAAAATGAGCTCAATGGTGCAAAGACTATGCATGGAGCTTCGAAGATGGATGATATTGTGCATGTATCTAAAATTTTTAACCTAAATCTTTCTGATTTGATTCTTAAGCACTTGTTTTTTAGTGTTAATTGCATAGTTAACATTACAACTATGAACTTTCACTAACACATTTTATTTTAACATATAAGTTAATAATTCTAACTTTTTTTTTTTTTTTTTGATAAGAGGAAAAAACAATCCTAGAAATGTAAGTCACACCGCACAGAGACTCATCCTACCGTTCAATTATTTTAATTTCTAGCATAATATGTTATTTTTTAAACAATTATTAACTAATCTTATGGTTCATCTAGTGACCTAGAGTAGTGATTCAATCTCTTGGTCCAAGTCAATGTTCGGTCTGAATTAATAACATTGCATGCATTTCAATTTGAGCTTAGAATTCTTTCTTCTATTATCTTATGCAAATGTAATTGATATTTATGTCGTATTTGTTGTTCTCTATAACTGGACTGTTTTTACTCCATACTCCTGTTTTTTGTCTTCTCTATCACCAATCTTAAGGCTTAAGCATTGCCAGAAGGTGGAAAATGCTTCTTTACTACTTGGGAATCTGTACTTGTAAGATAGCGGACGCATGAAAGCAACCACTACCACAAAGATCAAAACTTTACTGCTTAAAACCAATTTGCACGACCACAACCAACCCCCAGCATCAATGGGGTACAACCTCCTATGATTAGTGGACTGTTTACAGCAAGAGAGATGACTGTTAAAATGAAGAAAGTCACCCCTAATCACCAGTTGCACCAATGTCTTTCCTTATGCACTTTTATTCAGAGAAAATATTCAAAAAATTACAAATCTCAACAGCATGAATAATTTATGTATCATCCGATGCATACTACCCCTTCCACAACTACGCTGCAAAATCTATAAATTGACACCTACCAAACAGGACTGTATTGTCTAACAATTTTATCACCTAATTCAGGTTACACATTGTATCATACTTTCTTTGAAATATAAGAATTTCCTACTAGGAAACCAATCTTCCCTAGCACACCAATCATTATCTGTACCAACCATGACAAATTAACAATAACAATATGACATACCAGGATAGGTAAGCGTGCATTGTTGGATATGCTAGAGGATCCCAAACTCAAGCTCTCTGAAGAGTTTTCACCCAATTAAAAGACTTTAACTGGATTTTCCTTTTCAAGTCTCCAGACAGATGAGGTCCAATCAACAATTAACCATCCCCATATAGGGCAGAGCAATGGTTCACTGATTAGCAATACACTGATTAGAAACTGCATCCTTAAATAACTGAACCTGGTTTCTCTGAAATATTTACCAGCAAAGGGAACAGCATCTACTCGGCTGGGATGGGTTCCAATTTACTGTCTCCCATATCTGTTGTCTTTAAATGAGGTTTAGAGGGGAAGACAAAAACAGTAGATGCAGCAATGGAAGGTTGAAATGCAGCTGAATATCTTACTGAGGTCACCGTAACTCGAGGCAATTGTTGCGAACCTGAAGCCAATGGCACAAGCTTATAGCTAAGGGTGTGCTCAGATTTTGGAAGAACAAAAGCTGTGTCACTGTGAGACCCAGATAACACAAAACTTTGTGCATCTCCTAGTGAGAACTTGACCTCTTGAAGCAACTGTGTTTGATTCCGAATTTTAACCAAGTACGTAAAGGGATCTCCAAGAACAGCAAAAGGAGGGCATTCCAGATTCAATACCAATGGCGGTGACTCTACTTGTACATTTGGAAGTTTATGTTTGGTC
Organism: Dovyalis caffra; assembly: GCA_963924115.1. Classification (NCBI taxonomy): domain Eukaryota; kingdom Viridiplantae; phylum Streptophyta; class Magnoliopsida; order Malpighiales; family Salicaceae; genus Dovyalis; species Dovyalis caffra. Next base: position 3,019,904 of record CAWUPB010001199.1, on the reverse strand, counting down.
AAAACCCACTCTTTTGTTGCAGCAGAAGTTGATAGACCTTCCGTTTCAGAATTTCTCCTCCATCTTAGAGACACTGATCCCAAATCAAGACTGGAAGATTCCACTTTAGGAATGACAGTGAAAACCTTTTTGAACTCTTCTCCTGGAACAAGTTGGGCTGGACGTAAAATATCCATGCCACTATGTTGCAAGGTACATAGCCTTTCAATTGCATCATCCGCTTCAATAGACAATGACTGTAACAGCAATGGCACCTCACTGCAGTTCTTGGCACTAATGACTAGTATACTAGTTTCATTCAGAGGAAGCGATGCCAACTGATCAGAGCCAGGAACAGACTTGATTCTTGAGAGCAACAGTGGATCTTGGCGGAATGGCAGCATAAACTGATGGCTAAACACCACGGCAGTCTTTCCTTCAATTTGCAAGCTCTTGTGCACATGGATTCTTTGTGAAGTTGATTCATTGCTATCTGGAAAATAGCCTAAAGATACAAAGAGCATAACCGGTTTGGGTCGATGCCACTTAATTTCTAGTTTGCAGGACCATGAATCTCCATCTTTTAAAACCGGAACAGAAACCAAACCAAAAGACTGCTGAATTTTCTTGATTTTGTCAGGACCCACTAGAGATTCATCTTCTCCTTCTGGCCCAGTAACTCCAAGAAGTTCAACATGATGGCTGTCCATAGAGAATGGTTCTGCTTCCCTAGGACTAAACAGCCCACCTCCTTTTACATCTACCAGATTGATTTTCAACTCGCCGGAAAAAATGGTGTGATCCTTGGAGGCCACAGTAACAGGAATTGTGAAGCATTCACCAACTAATGCTGGCCCAGTAGCTCCTAAAATAAGTTCCACTTGTGGTTCTGGATCTTCGACCTGGGCAGCCTTCTGACCAGAAAGTGCAAGAGCAGGATCCTTGGTGGGAAAAGTTTCGACCCGGTCTTCAAACTTCCAAAGAGGTAAATCCTCCATTGAAGCAGGACTTTCAGCCCCACAACAGATTGTGAAGTGGGGTCTCATTTTTGCAATGACATATATACACTCTAGCTTCCCACTTTGTTCTGTGTTAAACCAAATATTGACGTTATTAACATAAGAGCTAACTGATCATACTGCAAGGAATTCCTTGAACAAGAAGAAAACATGATAAGAAGGTCCAAATGTTGAATCCTTCAACACAATCCATCATCTTTGTCAATAAGGGAAAGGTGGTTCCAATTCAAACCATTCAAATTGCTCGATTAACCATCTAGGAATTTGAAGTTTCATAGGAAAAAGAGCACACAGTTACATACTTACATCAACACACACATATGGACATATTTTATAGGGCCATTTATGTCCAAAACCAATAATGAATTAATGAGAAGTATTAAAGATGTCCCTCTCGATCTCTCTCAAATGAAAACATGCACATGGACTAGGCTAAAATTCAAAACAGGGGGAGGGAGACACACCACCAGATTGTAGAGGCATTGTCCATATACGGCAAAGCCCAGATCAACAGCATGGAGTAGATTACCCCAGTGTACTGCTCAATATAGTAAAAGAAATAAGAGTCGGGGGGTGGAGAGAAGAAAGCAGAAAAGGGGGAGAAGAGAAAAGAGGGATGGTAGAAAAACAAGAATATCAGGATGGGAAAAAAAGTTTAATCATCTCAATCTCAGTGATTAAATTGAAACCACAAGGCCGCTGCTTCAAAAGATATGGTAGCTGCTCTTATTTAGGGACCCAAACCTACTAAAAATCTAAAACAAAATAGATATAGGAAATCCTAAATAGGAAATAGAAAAAAACTAAACAGGAAAATAAACTTCAAATCTTAAAGAACAATTAAAAATCAAATGCAAATCATCAAATAGTGAAATAATAAACCCCAAAAGTCTAAATTTATTCTCCTTTACTACCTGGTTCAAGACTTCCTAAGCGAAACCATTTCTCATTTGCGAAGATGCCTCTTGTGTAAATTGTGATGAGAATATAAAATTAAAGATTGCATATGAGAAATTAGCTGACCTGGTTTGATGGCATATGTCAACCGTAGCCATTTGTTTGTAACAAGTGCCAAAGAAGGAGCCCTTTCAACCCGGCAACCTTGTTGGCCACTGTATATTGCAGCTGACGGTCTTTCAGAATTGGTGATGACAAAGTTACATTCTGATCGATTAAACTGTACTTCTAATTCATCTATATCAACAGTAAGAGGTAACTGTGAGAGAAGCGACACTGTAATTGAGGTGGATACTCCTGGCTTAATCATCGGTTCATGAAAAGCAACAGAAGCAAGAAGTACCAATCTAAGGGGACTGACAAGATCAATCTCAAGATGCAGAGGATTTTCTCCATTCACTTTGAGATCACTAATACCTTCAACTGACGCTAATCCAGTTTCTCCACCAACAAGCTCAAAAACCTCCTTGTGTATAATTTCTCTCTGCGCAAGACTTGCAGGACCAACTGGACCACATTCTTTACGCCTGAAAGACTGGACCCCAGAATCAGATGACACTGGCAATGCAGCCAATTGAAGAGAGTACTCAACAAACTCTTTCACTGCACCGCATTTCCTCGAGCACTCTCGCAAGTAACCCAAGACCTCCCACAATAAAGTGACCCAACCCTCTTGTCTGTATAGATGCGCAACACTATCAAGTAATTGTTTTGCGTTACTTAAATCACCCGCACCAAAGTATTCCTTGGCCATGTGAAAACCACAGAAGTAGGCCATCCTCTGGGCTTTGAGAATAGAGAAGGATTCATAAGCTTTTCTAAGAAAAGCAATAATCTCAGAGGAATCTTGAAATCTTTTCCCTTCTGCAATAGCATAATGAGTATACTCTTCATCAGTAAGGCTGCAAATTGAAAGAACAACACAAAGAATTAGTAAAAGTAGATAGCGCAAAGCAAACATTTTGAAGACTAATCAGTCAAACTTACGATTGCATAGTTAAAGCATCCCCTTGCTCAAGAAATCGAGCAAACTGACCCACATAAATAGAAGGTCCTACAGATTCAGCATTACTATCAAGTTCATCAGCAGTTTCTGACATTGTCAGCAAAAGTTCCAAAGAAGTTCTCTTCTCCTTCAAGTAGTGTGCAGCTAACTGTTTTGAGATCAAATGTTGTGTTCAACTCAGTAAAATGTAGAACCTGATTAAAAAGTATAAGTTTCTAAAATAAAGCAGGATGAGATCAAGTTGACTCATAATTTAATTTGCAAGTTTTGCAACTAGACTCTTCAAAATGAAGGTACAAAACTGACAAGATAAGATACACTAAAACCAACATCGTTGCCCAGAGATTGGATTGACTACAGAACCCATTAAACAAGGACTGTATCTTGTTTTATGTGAGGTGCATTTGTGGATAAAAATACCGACAATATATAGAAAACAAATATCACAGCTGTGGTTGTCATCCCAGACTTACAAAGTACTAGGAAGATGCTACTGCAATACACTGACAGTCTGGCCATAGTCATTAGATTGTTATGACAGGTATGGGTTGAAATATAACTTAAGACAGAAATCAAGAAAGGTTAATATGCATGGCAAATCCATGAACCATCAGCTTAAATTTGGGATTTAATATAATATCCAAATATTTCATCAAAGCTGTCATGTATGGTCACACAAGAAACTCCTCCGTGTTTATCTCCTCAATCAGTGGCATCGAAGCTCATAGTCTGAATGAATAAATGACATTATGGCATGCACTACCATGGTTTCTCTTCCCTTAGCCGAGTGGCCTCTTGGGGATCTTCATAGCAACAAATCATTAGAGAAGGATTTTGTTGAAGTTGGGTGGTGCTAAATGCCAATGGCACTAATTCGTGAGGGGGATCCTTATTAGTAATGGGTATGAGTTAGAATTCTACATCAATTATGTCAAAGAACCATTTCAACCCAAAAGTTTAAGTTGTAGGGTGAGGTGGTTTTATATTACTCTCTAACACACCCTGTCAAATGAAAATTCTTTAGCCTTGAAACTTGCACAGGCTTACCACTACCTTGTGCTGAATTATTTAATTAGAAGAGAGAATGAGAGTAGTGAGATTTGAACTCGTGACCGTTTGGGACATCAAACCCCGATACCATGTTAAAGAACTATCTCAACCCAAAAGTTTAAGTTATTGGATGAGGCCCCAAGAATGGTTTTATATTACTCTCTAAAAAATTAGAAGCCAAGGAAGTTAATGAGCAACATACTTAAAAGGATACATGACACCTTTGCTTTTGACATTCCAGTTAGGCAAAAAATATACCATTGAGATTCTCCTACATTTTCTCACAAGAAACTTCCCAGTGCTCCCCTCGTCAACATAAAATGGACGACAAGCATGAAAAGAACAGTTCTGCATGTTTGTTCACATCAACTTTTTTGCTTTATGATTCTATCACTACACCAGACCAAGGGTTGAAAGCTTGTCATCTAAATGACCCTCAATCCACCCCCCCACCCCAAAAAAAAAAAAAAAAAAAAAAAACCAGTCTGATTAATTAACAATTTCAGCATTGGTCAAATTTTAGACCACACTAACTTGCCCCCTTGTTATTTCAAAATGAGAATGCCAATCAGATGATATAAATTTTGGTTCAAGTCTTTTCTCGTCTTTCCTCTAGCTCCTCCACATTTTTAATTAAAGAAGGGGTGACAACATTCATATATCCACCGTAATATGGGGGAGGCACCAGTTGCTCCCAAGCACGATAAGAAGTTAAAATGCCAGAGTTTTAGAAGGTTACTCACCTGATAGTAATAAGCTGGTTGAAATTCCCACTCAGTCAAAGGCTGGTCTGCAGTGCCTGAAGTTATATTTGAATTGCTAGGGATAGTTTTTGAGCTTGTCTCAAGCAATTCAGCAAATACCAGAAATTGTCTGCTCATCCATTCCCAGTGAAGAAAAGACACATCTGCAGGTCCTACAAGCCTCCTGTATGAAACATTATGCTGGCGAAACCATGTAATTGCTTCTACCATCTTTCCACCATGCAATAACAGAGTTGATATTTTGAAATGCAATTGCTCTGCGACAGTTTTTATCTGAACCAAGCGTTGAATCAATGGCAACTTCCTTGCTGTCCCAACCATCTGATTACATATTTGTTAGTCCAAGCAAGGAATAATAATTGTGACAACATTCAGTAGTGTGAACATGTGAACATAGATAAACGATAACAAAGAAGCGTTTGAAGAAGAAAACGAATTAAAATTATATGAGTATATGAATCTACCTCCCGCAATATATGATATGCATCCTCATAAAACCTCAAAGCTTCAACCCAATCTCTCTGGAACTCTGCATATACAGCAACCTAGCAATTCAAGACACATAAAAAAGAACATTTTAGACTGACTTACAAATCAACTAATGTTTGAATGACAGACCTTACATATTGTCTTTCAAAGATGTATTAGATTCCATAGATTATCTCTAAGAGTAAACAATTCACGAAAAAAAAAAAAAGCAACAAAACACTGCAAGCTCAATCCAAATTTGTCAGAGAATCAAAGGGTCCTGTGGTGTTTACTGTTAAGCATAATCAAATCATTCTTCCTTACTCCAGAGAGAATTCACTAGTATCACACAATTAATTTCACCATATAACTATCCACTTTCACTAGCATAATTTAATAATGGGATCACAAGTTTTAACCTCTTGATCAAACAAAACAAAAACCCTTACTTTAAAGCAATAACGAACATTCAACTCGTGAGAATTGAAACTTTTCTTTTCAACACGAGTTTTAATCTTCCTCCCTTCTTCTTTATAATACACATTCGCTAATTCTGCAAGCGTGCTCCTCAGCCTGCAAAATCCACACTCAACATTCACATTGACCACAAAAATACATAAGCCACCGGACATCAAAACAACGAAAAAAATTACAGCAACATGCCTGTAAAATGATTGTTTTAGTTGCGAATCATCACTATGATTGAAAACAACGATATATTTTGCATCAATTTCTGCACGCTTGCGTAATGCAATCATTCGATCCTCACTTATCTCCTCTGCATCATCAGTAACAATCTAAAAATTACCAATATTATCAACTTATTGCCTTAATTAATTACAGAATTACACCAAAAAAAGTTACCATTAGAAGAAGACGATTGCACAACCACAACAGTCAATTTGATATTCTTCGGCCGAATCACATTTCTGCTCACCAATTAGTAAATAATACGAAAAATTAACAAAACGGAGAGAAATTATTAAAAATAATAAAAAATAATAATTTTATTTACTTGAGATTTTCAATGTCAGAACAAACTTGAAGCCACTGAGCAGGATCGCCGGAAACATGATCATAATTGAAAAAGGCGGCGACGACAGCAGGAATTCTAGTGCGATGTTTAAGTAACCAATCTTTCTTCAATATTCCTCCATTATCACCTGATAATGGATCGGATTTGTTCGGTTTAGAAAGGAGGAGAGCGATTTTCGAGAAATCAGGTAAGGCTAGTGTGTTTATCGGTGGTTGTTCTGCATTGAGATAAGAAGAGATCAGCGCGTGGTGCTCCGCGCAGCCTACCAGTGACACCAGTGCCACCGGCGGCGTGCGCAATTCTTCTGGATACTCTTCCATTGCTGCTTCCTTTGTTGCTGAATTGACTTAAATTTGTTTTGACAGGTAGGTGAAGGATCGAAAGAAACGAAAAATTTTCAGGCTCTTTTCTGCCGATGATTTCTCAGCAACGTTGAAGGAATTGGCATTTCCATTTTTCTCGATGCCAATCTTTAGTGGGCTTGGTGAGGCTGGACCATGTGATCCACAGAAAATTGGATCGATTGACTGTAGGCTGTAGTGCGCAACACGGCCCTAACTTATTAGCTCTCTTTGGTGGGCTTGATGAGGCTGGACCATGTGATCCACAGAAATTTGGATCGATTGACTGTAGGCTGTAGCGAGCATTACAGCCCTAACTTATAAGCTCTCTTTCTCTTTTATTTATTTATTTTTTAAATTTTTTATATGCATAGTTTATCTCAAATTACAGTTATTATTTTTTAGTAAATTTTACATTATATTAGATGTATTATTTTTAATATAATCCTCAATACGATACGAATGGTAAAAAGTGCCCCACGTAAATAAATAATACAATGTTATTTCAACTAGTTCTTTTATTCTTTTTGAATAAAATATAATTTAGTTCCTCTCGTTTTGAGAAATAAATTATTTTTAAATTAATCATCTAATCCTATGTCGTTAAATTCTTAACAAATTCATTAAATTTATATCTAATACCTAAAATACTCATTTAACATATAAACCCATCCCATAAGGAAAACAGACCTCACTCTCTCCTCTATTCTTTGTTATATTTGTCATAGTGCTTCCTTTCACTTTCTCTCAATATTTTCGTTTTGTTTAGTTTAATCTCCATATCTCTTAATACATGGATGGTGGTTTTGTTCCTAGAAATGAAACAAAGTCCATTCTCTCTCTTCATCTCTTGTTATCTTGGTTATGATTTTTGAATAATGACGCACTCTCTCATCTTTTTGTTTTTCTCTATAATTTGTTCTTAGTTACAAAATTGACTTGTTAATGTTTGTATGAATTTGCTTTTGTTATTAGCATATTTTCAAGTTTTACGTTAGGTTTGTCGAATTTGGATTATTGGTTAGAGATTTTCAGATTTTTTAGGGTATGAGTTCAAAAAATAAAATAGATTTTTCATATTATATGGTGTGTTAATGTCGATAGAATGTGTCGAATTTTTAAATTATTTATTGCAATTTGTGGTTTGTAAATCTAGGATTTGTAAAATTAGAGCTTATTTATTTATTTTTTGTAATGGTCTTGTTAAGTCCCAATCTATGAGTTTAAGAAATAAAAATAAAAAATTGGATTTAAGAAATACAAAAAAGAGGATTAAAAAAATAAAATAAAAGAAGACAACGAAGGAGAAAAGAAGATAAGAAAAACTTGAGATAAAAGACAGTGAATAGAAGAAAAGAATAGAATCGGCAAAAATGAAGAGAAGTGGGAAAATAGAAGAGGAAGAGAAGCACAATTTCAAGATTTGACATTAGTTTTATATATCAATAAAAGGATTATTTGGAAATAAAACATATTTAAGCAAAACAACTCATCACTTTACTGACACAAAAGTGACGAAAGAACTAAATTATTAATAATTTTTTTTAAAAAAAGAACTAAGTGATTTGTTTTTAATACGACAAAGACTAAATAATTTATTTCTCAAAACGACAGAGACTAAATTATATTTTAATCACTCTTTTTTGTTTTGTTTTTTTTTTTTTTAACAAGTACCTTTTCCAACTGAGGTTGGGAATTTCATGCATCTTATCTCTAGTACTCCAGTACCCATAAATATGAAAATCTATAAGAAGAAATCCCCCTGTTCTCACAGACTAAATTATAATCAGTTTAATATAACTTTATTTCAAAAAATATCATATTTTGTCATCAATCCTTTCACATTTTTTTATTTATTGTATTCCTTTTTCTATTTCTTAAAACAAAAATAAAAATGAATTAAAAATGAACAAAATTGATTAAAATGCAAAGACTAAATAATTAGTTTCAGAAACGAAGACTAATTAATTCGTTTCTTAAAACAGAAGGGAATAATTTATTATTTACTCTTCTGATACATCAAAGCAATTCAACTTTTGCACAACTTTAAACACAGAGCAGAGAATTAGCCTTTCATTATATCAGAATATCACAAGCAAAACTTTTAGGTCATCCATTAACAATCAAAAGGTTCGACAGAGGCACTTCACCTCACAAGCGGTTCACATGATTACAATTCCAAGTCAGCTATATTGCTGGTGGTCTTAGGAAACTAAAAAGTAGACAGAACACAATCTAATAGGTACAATGAGATGCGGCTACCATGCTTCAATGCTAATTACTTCAGGGGCAAAATGCACACTCCCATCTCTTAGCGTGCTTCGTATTGCACAACTACAAGAAGAAAAGTTTCCATGTCAAAACACAAATTTAAGCACCAAAGGACCATAAATATCAGGTGTGCAGCGGGCAATTGATGGCAAAAACAACAAACATAGCAACAAGATGCAGTTAATATAATGGTATTTAGCAGCCACACATGAATGTTCTCAAGAAACAACCAGGTGCAAGGTATAAACCTGTGTAATACATCCTGGCTGTGAAATGGCCATGTAGCACTACATGGGCTCTAGGGAATGTTTTAAGCAGAGTTTCCCATGCTTTGACCAACATAGCATACATGCATGCATCATTTACACATTGAGATTGAAATGCTAGGCCATGAAAAGATTCATCACCAACTTACGTGCCGGCACACACCTTTGGATTGAAATGCTAGGCCATGAAAAGATTCATCACCAACTTACGTGCCGGCACACACCTTTCAAAGTCACTAGCTTTCCCCTTCACTTGCATCAAACCACATTAATTTTGAACTTCTATCATTAGATTCTAGACACAACATATAAGCACAACTTTTGAAAGTTCTACCCTGAGGATCTATCTTAGAACAATAGAACTCAATGAGGAGATCATGCAGAATAACCACCGATGAAAAAAACAAAAACCAAGCTTCTTAAAAACAATACCACTTCATTTATAAAACACCACCCACAACCTGCACGATTGAAGTTCGTACCTATTTAACCAACCAAAACAACTAGACAGTAACATAGTCATATTAAAAATCCAATGCTCCTTAATTTATATGCTGAGGTGTATAACAATGTTGCTACCTAAATTCGAAATTTTCAAACCCATAAATTAAACATAACTATTTCATCTGCGAAAAATATTATGAAACCTTAACCAATTGGAAACCAAAACACCAAAGAAAACAATGATAGTGTTCTGCCCCCAGAACAAAGCAAGATTATAATAATCACATAAAAAACTTAAGTTACTAACACCAAATAAATTCCAAAAGAACCTATGACAAAAACATCAAGCGAAGCAACAAAAATTAGTCAAATAAATAAAACAAAACAAAAATAAAAACATACTTCGGCGAGTACGCTTCTTGTAAAGAATACGGTAACCACACTCTCTGCACTGAATGACATCTCCTGGCTTCAATGTATTCTCCATTCCACAATCTACAAAATAAATAAATGAATAAATAAAACTCTACGGCTCAATTATCTTGTGATAAAAAACAAAATTGAAAAGAACCACATGATTTTGTTCCATTAACGGAAGTAAAATATGAAAAAACTTGCCTCCGCAGATGTAGCTGACGGGTTCCGGTTGAGGATCCATGGTTCAACGGAGAGGGCTCTTCGAGTTTTAGGGTTTTTTATTTTTGCCAATTAAACAACTTGGAGAGCGCGTTCGCGTTTTTATATTGTCCATACGTTTTGTAACCGTGAGGAAGTTTCCAATTTTGGGCCTGGGCTGGACGGGTCGTAAGGAAAAATCGGTTTGGAATCTATCGGCCCATTGTGTTTTGTTTCATTATTCCTCTTTTTTTTTCCTCAATAATTCATGTTGTTCAGTATTCATGTGTAGGCTATAATCAACTTATCATACTTTGTCAGTGTTAGCACCCAATTCTTTCCCTATTATTCTTGTTTTTATTTTTATTTTTATTGCAAAAATACAAAAAAAAATGATAAACAAAACAAAAATGCCAAAAAGAGAAAAAAATCAAAGCTTGAATTAGTTTTAGGAGGGGGCTACTAAAAAACAAAAGAGAAAGAAAGTTTGGAAATCAGAAAAAGAAGCAATTGAGGACCCAATTAAAAATTCAAAAACTTTAGTCTCTTGTTTAAATTAAAAGGAGACACAATTGAAAGAAATTAAAAAGAAAAGGCGTTAATTAATTGCAATTTAAGGGCTCCATCAAAACAAAAACCAAAATTAAACTCAAATTGATGGAAGGTAGAGAATCGGAGACCAAATTAGACTTTTGCCAAAAAAAAAAAAAAACCTTGAAAATTACATATAAAACCCTTGCATTTTTTTATCGTCTACTGTTCATTATCACAAAAAAAAAAAAAATGCAACCGCCCCACTCTCCCTCACCACCGCAACTTTTCCTCACCCGAAATTCTTCCATAAAAACCCCCCATCTCCTCCTCACAAACACCCACACGCAAGCTCACTCTCACCCACACCTCACACCCATACACAAGCTCCCTCACACCCGAAACTTTCCCCTCGCCATAAACCCTCTCATAAGCTTTCATCACCTGCACCAACAACTCCTTGCTAAGCCTCTAGTTCCCTCTCCTCGCGCACTCCACTCCCAAACAACCTTCCCACGTCCACAAACAACTACCTACCTCCTCGCAGCTCCACGCCTAGAAACAGCCCTCCGTAGCTCTCTCGACCCTCTTCCTTGTTGCTACCAGCCTCTCCAACTAGCACCCACGCAGCAACGATAGTCCCCACACACGCGCTCCAGTTGCTGCCAGCCCCTACAGCAACCCTTACCTCCCAAGCTCGTGCGCCTCTCCCAATAGCCAGCCAACGCCCACGCAGTAATAGCCCAAGCAACTAGACACTTTTGGTCGTGCTCCACACTCAAGCCACATAAAGTGGCTGATAGCTTCCCACCTGTATGATAAGTTATCGTTAGCTTCTAAATTCATGATTCAAAGTCGTTAGTGACTTTTCACTCGTATGAGTGAAATCGTCAGTGAGTCGCTGCTCATGCCAATAACAGATCATCTATATTAGAAACTCACCTATTTTTCGATAATAGGTCGTATTCACTAATGATTAGCCGAAATTCCAACCCTCCACCTTTCCTTTTTGTGTAGGGAGTATTGGCCTCTAAACCGACCTGAACTCTCAAACTCATTTAAATAGGCATAGTAGCACAACATAATAAAAACTAGATTTTTATGTTCATAGGTAAACAATACATCTTGCCTTAGGTAGGACAAGATGATCGTAATATTATATCTTCCCTATATGTAACCGATCCTTTACTCGGATATCCATGTAGACTAATATATTTAGGGTTTCTTAGTTCTCTCTGATTAGGTAGGTGGTGATTCATCATCCAACCCTCCTTGATGGGTCGACGTCGATAGTGAGTATTAAAAAATTAAAAAAAAAATTGGTCCTTTCTTAATTTTTGGTAAATATGTTTATGAAGAAAAAAAGTGAATCTATAATATTTTATTGTGATTTTTCAAATAAGTATGTTTTTATGCTTTTTTTAAGCTCTCTCTCTCTCTCTCTCTCTCTCTCTCTCTCTCTCTCTCTCTCTACTATATATATATATATATATATATATATATATATATACTTGAAAAAAAATCTTGCTAGAAAAATAGTTATTGTAAAAAACAATTTGGTGGTGTTTAGAATGAAATGGTTTTTCAATTTAGATTTTGAAAGTTTTGAGTGTGCAGCATTCAGAATATTAATCAAATTCCTTCAAAACTATTACTTCATTTAGAAAAAAAAATCATGTAAATAACTACTTTTAATGAATAGCTAAATTTGTCATTATATTTTAGGTGTGATCTAAAATATTTTTTTTATTAATTATCACTAAAAGATATTTTTATTAAACTTTTTGACGTCCAAAATGAATAATAATTATTTGATCCATGAATTTTTTTATTTTTGAAAACCAAAGTATTTCCTCTTAATAGTTAATACCATAAAAAATGCTATAATTATATGATCGGCCTCCTTCTTTATACATTTTGTAAACACATAACAAGCCCGCTTCGAACTAGTTGTGGCTTGTGTTTAACAATAAAAATTAGTATTAGTATCAATAATTTTTGAAAAGTGAGGATATATAGTTTAGTCTTAGAAAATTTGTACGCATTATATTTTTTATGCATTATAATCCTAATAAAACTAATTTTACTCTTGAATAAGATAATTTTCTATTGTTCTAATTCTAATTAAACTAATTTTATTTTTAAATATATGTTCAGTTTCTAATATAATCTTTTAGTAAGATTTTTAAGCTAAGCTATAAAAATTAGTCATGTAATTTGCATGTAAAAGTCTTTCATTCTTGTTTGCAAGAAAAAAATTGGAATAAAAAATACTTATATGCAAATCATGTAACTAATTTTAATAATTTGACATAAAAATCTGATAAAAATGATATATTAACATACACTAACCTAACGTGTATTTAAGAATAAAATAGACTCAATTAATGATCTAAAAATAGATTGAAAATTACATTTTTCATAACTATCCATGACTATAACTATAACTATATATATATATATATAAGCATGAACTCCTTAAAACAATTGATCGACAATTATGTCTTTAATATAATATTAATATTATAATATACTGCCAATATAAATAAACAGAATCAATCCACCTCTAATTAAGGAAAAAAAACAAATATTGATTAAATTATCAAAATGAAAATTATTAACTCCTAAAAATAGGATATTTCTTAGAATGAATCCTAAAATATAAATTAATCTCTTTTTTCATCATTTTTTTTATTCACCTCATAAAATTCTAAATAACATAAAGTAAACTATTTAAATCACTCATAAACTATATATTGTTTTATTGGTATTTTATTATTGCTATCAAAACTCTAAAGGAGGTTAAAAAAAGCTAATAAGAAATATAAAATATTAATCCGAAAATAATCACACTAAATCGAAATTCATCAAATTAATAATTTAAATCCTTACTTATTTTTAACAGGTTACTTTTTGCTATTTTCTTGCATTATATATTTTATCTTTTTGGACAACACTAGTAAAACTAAAAGAAAAAAACACAATATTATTATTATTTTTTTCATGTATGTATCATTAATTTATATTCATATCACATACAATTGAAAGAATTTTTTAAAATAAAAAAGAGTTTCGTAATAATAAAATGTTAAGTGAAAATTTTTAGTTGTTATTGTTTCTAAGAGTTATATATAATTATCCCAACTATTAATTATCAAAATTTAAAAATAATTCAATTCATGCCCCTAATTTTACTTTAGTACTCTAGTAAAAAATTAAATAAAAATTGATTTAATTATAATCATCAAATTTTATATAAATTTATTTGAAAAAAAAACGTGTTTATTTAACAAAAAATCAGATTTATTCGTATATAAATCATCCTACATAATTTATTAGAAATTTGAAAAATATTTTTCCTATAGCTTATTGAATTTATCTCAATTATGGTGTTGTCACATAAGATACATGATGTTTTTTTTTAATTGATAATATCAAGATTAATAAAAAAATTAATATTTAATTAAAAATAAAATTAATTATACAAGTATTATTATTAAACAAAAACTCATGTAATTTAAATAAAATTAATTACACCAGTATTATTAAAATAATTAAATTACACCAAAATTCATCAAGTTATTTAATTACAAGTAATAATATCTATTGGTTAATTTGTTGAATTAAAAATCTCTACGTTTTAATAAATAAAAATATTATTTTTAAATAACAAACCACAGCAAATCGTGGATAATCAACTATCATATGCATCTACATCTGCATACATGGAAATGACTATTATACCCTTAATGCATTCATTACATTATTGTGCATACATGAATAATTATAAATTCTGTCATTGTATTGGTGAAACTTCTTGCTTAAATATATATATAGTTATATAGTTTTGTCAACAACAATAGTCAATATTTTCTAAAAAAAATAATATCAAATTATAGTAAACTTAGTTTCATTGTTCTTGCTATTGGTATATATAGACCCTGCATAGCATTCAAACTAGATAATTTAAAAGATTTAATTTTAATCATAAATTATAATTTTTAAAAAACAATTAGATTGCCATCTCTATCGATATCAACCCTCTATGGAAGTAAGCATGGATGCTTCAAGTTGCTAGTAAGCTCAGGACAATATTTATTTAGAGATTTCATTATAACACTTTGACTATTTAACTCTAATCATCGATAATGCATGGTAACTTGAAATCATGGAAGAAAGACCTGAAAAAGTCTCCCATACGTACCACCTTAGCAATCAGCAGTTTAGACAGTTTCCTTCTCCAAATAAAAAGGGCAAAAAAAAAAAAAAAAAAAGAAAAGAAAAAGTCAATTTGGTCATTTATACGCATCTAAAGTGTCTTATCAAATAATGCATAGTTTATTCTGAAACGACAAATAGCACAAGTTGCTGATTATTTGGAAAAATCATTTCTTGATCAATAATATTTTTTTGACTAATGGACAATCAGAAGAAATACACGATAATTGACAAAAGTTATACAAGGATTAGACATTTTTGCATGGATAGATAAACCTCAACTACACTCAAATCTTATGTCGGCATTGATCGGGTCTTGGAATGATCTTAAAATTAGAGTTTGAAATTCAACATAGAGGTTGAAATGAAGCACCAGAAAAAAAAAAAAAAAGCAAAGAAACATAATTTCTTGGTCAAAATTGTTTTTTTTTCTTTATCTCATTATTCTTAATGAAATTTTATTTAAAGGAAATAAATGATTTAATTTATCTTTATATAATACAAAAAAGTATATAATCTATCTTTATATTTTAAAATAAGCTAGTTGTATTATTATATATTTAAAATGAATTTTTAAGTTACCTTTATGATGATATTTTTTAACAAAACTATAAGAAAAAAATATTACGTGATTTACACATAATAAATTTTATTTTGAAATACTCCTCAAATGAATGAACACGTACAAGTTATCAATCCATCACCATCTTCTCCCCATGTTGATCAGATTTTGGGCAAGAACAAGCACCAAACCCTGTTTTTTTTTTTTTCCTTCTTCCTCTGCTTTTCACTTTAAAACAAAAAATTCAGACACTTTTTCGGCCACTCCAGAACTATAATTTTTTCACCAAAACCTTTACATTTCACCTAAAATGAAGTCTCAATCCATCAATTTACACTCCTAAACCTTAAAACCGACATATTCCACCTTCATTTCACTTTTTTTAAGCCAACAACAAATCTTAATCCATCAACACCAATTAAACCTATCTCTTTCTTTTACTGTTCTTCTATTTTTTTACTGTCCGTCATTTCAAACACTTTTTAATCATAAAAATTCAAATCTACTACCATAAATCCATAACTTTCATCTCAAAAAATTGGTTTGGGTATTTGTTATTGGCTGAATTCCAGCCAATATTTTTTTTAAAAAAAGATAGTGATGCATGTATGGTGATTTACACATGTTTATTCCATCAAATTTTAGTATTCAGATGAGCTAAATGTGGATTCTTCCTTATTTTCTGACATTTATAAAATGTCATCAATATTTTGAAAAGTATTGGTAAAAGTCATGGGTAACATGTGAAAAGTGACAATATAATAATATTTGATCGACGTAAAGTTATCATCAACGTAAAAAGGCTAAATAGTAAACTATTTTTCTAAAATTTGACGAAAAACAAATATTCCTCTTAAATAAAATAAAAAATTGATTTTGGTCTAATATTTTACGTCGGACACACATATATCGATCGTTTAGCTATTAATTGTATCTAGTGTGTGGTCGTTCCCATCTTGTATACTGCCAAACTAACAACACTATTTTTACCAAAGATATTAATTACTATATTATAGCATTAAATTCAAAGCAAAAAAAAAGGGAAAACTAAAAGGGTAAAACGATTATCGCGCATTTATGTTTAGGGATTTTTTTTTTTTTAATTTACAGTATTGGAAACGTAGAATTGTACTTATTGAAAAATTTAAACTTTATCATTGGCGTTTTAAATAGAATCAATTCTATTTTTAATATAAAATGAAAATATCGGAAAAAAGAAAATCAAACGATCATCACACCTATATGTTTACCGTCGAATTGGTGAACACCGTGTTTATTGTTTTTGAATTAAGTCTCATCAATCAGTTTTCAAGCTTGTTTGTCTATTCTTTTACGTTGGGTTTGATCTGAAAGGTTAACGTGCAATGCAGCTTTGACTTTTCAGTTCATGCATGCGAGTATTTAACTTGTAAACATCCAGCACAAGAAAATAAGTAGTAGTTGAACACTAGAAAATTTTGGTAACGTGAAAGTCGCTTTCTCAGGATGAATTGCCCTTTAATTAAACTTATTCCACGTGAGTAAAATTAGGTGAAAAAATAAATTATGTAGAGGGTGCTTGTCTTTTTTATACTTAAAATTAAAAGCACCTCGTAGAGAGAGAGAGAATGTTTGTATTAAAAAAAATATATATCTTGTATTTAAATCTTTAAATAAAAAAATTAATAAATAATTTTAAATTCAAATATTTATATATTTAAAATATTTTTTATATAGTTATATCTATTATATACCTCTGATCGAATAATAAAAAATTAATCAAATTCTTTATTCTGGATTATCCAAAGGATTCAAAAATTAAAAGCACCAAGTGGAAGAGAAATAGAGAAAGAGTTTGTGTGTGTAATGGAGCATTTATGACTAGAAATGATAAATAATATTTGATGTATAAGATCGTGTTGACTGATAGACATGAAAATTTAATTTAGTTTGACTGGAGTTGAGAGGGAACGGGTGAGGGATTCACTCGTCTTGTCACCCAACCCGGTTTTTAATCTCCTTTTTTATTTATAATATTATTATATAATGTATGAAGTTTAATTTTATGATTTATGAAGGATTTTATACATAGATTTGAAGTTTCGACTCTATTTTTTGTGGTTTTACGATTCATGAATATAGATTTAATTTATTTTTTGTGATTTAATTTTTTTTTCCTTTTTTGTGTTAGTTTTTCGTTTGCTGGACGAAAGATAATTGTGTATAAACTAGTCGGGAGTTGTTGATGGTTCTGTAATGCCATTATGGCAGTGCAAAAGTCAGCTTATTGCTCAGGTATAATTGACTTGCATCTATGAACAATTGGATTTAATAGATTAATGTATTATTTTTGACATCTCCAGGTAGATCCAAAAAATCGAGACATATTGTCAATGGCTTTGGGCCTTTAATTTGGCATTGAAAATGTAGTTGGTTGGTGTTAAATTATATATGTTTTCTTTCATTCTCTGCAACGCTTGTGGTCTAGTACGCTCGCTGACCATTTTCCCTGAAACCCTATTTCCAAGTGCTCTATATATTTAGAATCATGCATAATTATACATAAGCAGACATAATTTAATGAATTTATATAAAATAATTTTTTTAATAAATCAAGCTCGAATTTTGATAATTTTAATTTATTTAATTATTATATAATAAAAAAATTATCTCTCGTTATATAATCAAATAGACAATCCATCAAACTAAAAAAAAAAAAAAAGATGTTCGAAATGATTGTATATAAAACAAAGGATCTTTTTGCAAGTTAATCTTAATTAATTTGGTCATAGATGGTGACTGCATGTCGAGCAATCAAAGCCTTCGTTCAAGTTGCTTGGTTCCTATGAGAAGCAGCCGTTTCCTTGAATTTTTTTTTTTTTTAATTTCTAAGGCATCTCTTATTTAAATATCTAGACTAACCTCTTATTATTCAATAGGATATATAATACAAATATAATTATTCAAAAAAAATTTATATATATAAAAACTTAAAATTAAAATTATTTATTGAAGCGATAAAAACTTTTTCCGCTCAAGTTATTTTTTTTTCAATCAACAAAAGAGCGCATAAAGTTGTAGAATGTTTATGGTAACAAATTTGTGTTAACCCAACAAACATGGAAGTCATAGTGAAATCATTTTGCTTTGCCTTTTCCTATTTCATATAGGCTGTTTGTCTACGATTGTATGCTTTGGCTTTTACCTAATTAATTCTTAATAAATCCTCACTTGTTTGACAATAATAATAATAATAAAAAGTATTTAGTGTAGAAAGATAATATAGAAATTATTCCATTCAAGATCACATGGAATGCACGGACGAAAGGTTAGGGTCTATCATTTTGAAAGTCTTAACGTTCAAATCCCCTGAGGATGTGAAAGATAGCTACAATATTATGTGGCTTAACACCCATCAAACCATTCCTTGAAACGAAACAAAAAAAAAAAAAAATGTTTTTTTTTCCTTACCATGAAAGCATTACTTTCATATGCAAAAATAGGTCTGGATTATGGTTAATAATAAGAAATTTTAGAGTATTAACGGAATAACTACCAATATTTATTCTAATTTTATTCTAAGGAGAGAGATAAATGCAAATAATAGAGAGAAAATCACATTTTAGCTCATAAAAAAATGATAATAATATTATATTTCTACACGAGTTCAAAAATATATTTTTTTAACTCTCTCTCTTCTTAGTCTTTATCTATTTTTTATAGAGTAAATATGGGTAATTACTCCTATGATGTCATAATGTTTATATATTAATTCCTATCAATAGTCCTTTTTTTTTTTTGGGATATAATATTCTAGAACAATTATTACTTGAATACGAAAAACATGCTTACAAAAGGAAACACGGAACATGATTCTATAAAGCCTAAGTCACGACTACAAGAAGCCCAAAATTGCAATCAAAGCCTTGGTAATGGTATCCCATGTAAAATGAAAATTTTTGGAAAACTTGACGTTTAGGACAATCCCTTCCCTTTCAGTACAACTCCATGCATATTGGATTATATATATGTTGCATTATCTTTATGAAAAAGTTTGATGGGCAAATTAAAAAATTGAAATAAAACATAAATAAAAAAAGTTGTTATTTTCTTAAGAAAAGAAATCTTTGCTAGCTTATTATAATTAAAAAGACTTAAGTTAATTTGTTAAAAGTTAATAATTAATCTTGCAGAGATAGTAATATCTGCAATACGAGTATTGCACGCATTTGAACTTCTCGACTTGGTTTCGAATCATGTCGCCAGATAATTATATTAGATAGACCTCGGTAAAAAAATTCATATTCAAGTATTAATTGTTGAAGAGTAATATAAAATCATTCTTAAAATCTCGTCTAAAAGCTTAAGTTTTAGGCTAAGATAGTTTTTTTTTTTTTTTAATTTCTAAGGTATCTCAAGCTCAAAAACTCGGACTAATCATTTTTTTTTTTATCGAGTTTATAAAATGCACATGACTATTCAAAAAGTTTTTTGTGTACAAAATGGCTTGAATTCAAAATCATTTACTTAAGCCAATCCAGTCCTTTTGGATAAGTTGAGATAATTTATTGATATAATATCAAATTTTTTATAATCAAATAATCACGAATTCGAATTTCATCACTCCCACGAATTTTTAATTGACGGATGTATTCGAAAGTACTATAAAATCATTCATAAGCATCACCTAAAATTTAAACGTTTGGATTAAGATGATTTTTTAACATTAATTACTAACACTAACAACATTTAGTGGGAAATAAAAATGAAAATTATATTAACTTCAACACATGATTGTCAGTTATTAAATTGAGTTTGGAGAAATAGATACTCTTACAGTACTTAGTGTAATTAATGAACTATGTAAAATTAGCATTTCTCAAGAAGCAAAAACTATTCCTTGTATTTCTTGAAAAAAAAATGAATGACCTGATATTAATGACTAACACTAATAAAATTTAGTTAAATATAATTTTACTTGAAACTATTCATTTACTTAAGCCAATCCAGTCCTTTTTTTCTCTTTTTTTTTTTTTATAGAGAATCATTTTTTTTTCAATTTAAGTTAAATATAATTGTTATCTTTGACAAAGGAAAAAAGAAAAAAAAAAAAAGAAACCAAAGTGATGCTATTTACACTAATACACTAATTGATTCAACTCCATAACTTTATCGATCCACAAAAAAAATTAACCTGAATATAAAATAATAAATCATTTTAGAGAATTGACTAAGGAATAGCATGAAATTAACACTAATAGCAATATTATTTTATGTATATTTATTGGCATTAATTTGATATTAGGAAGTGTTAAGAAATTTAAGAAGAGATTAATTTATCGATAATCTATCTTAAAGGTGTTAATTCATTGCATGTAGTTATTACTATATAGTATTATTATAATTACCAAATTGAAATCTATATATATATATATATATATATTAAAAATAATAACACAAAGGCATGCCGTACATGTGAGCTGCGATGCAGCGCGCCAACCTCTACTGTCCTATATATAAAAAAAAAACTGTCCTATCTCTCCGCTCTTCCTCTCAAACCTCTCATCCTCCTCCTCCTCCTCCTCCCCCTCCTCTCTCTCTCTCTCTCTAGCAGTTATAATTTATCTTTTTACTATCAATATCTTGGCCCCTTTTAATCGGACTTTCGATGCACGAGGTTTTCCGGCCTTCAGCCGAATCAGACGACGGTATGGACAGGCCAGCCGGCGAACCTCTGAAGCCATACCATCGTCACCACCATCACCATGATCATCATAATTTGCAGCCTACGACGCCTTTAAAGGCATCGGATGCGCTCCCATTACCTCTTTACTTAACAAATGGTCTGTTTTTCGGATTATTTTTCTCCGTAGCTTACTTTCTCCTCCACCGTTGGCGCGAAAAAATCCGCAACTCCACCCCCTTCATATCCTCACTGTCCCTGAAATCGCTGGGATACTTTGTTTGGCTGCTTCGGTTATTTATCTTCTTGGTTTCTTTGGGGTTGGCATTGTTCAATCTTTTATCTCTCGAGGGTCCCAGGATTCTTGGGACGTGGAGGAAGATAATAATGTTATGATCAAGAAAAACGGTGGTGGTTGTGCTGCAGAACCTTGTTCGGGTGCTGCAGCATCGCTTGCCTGCACTATTGCTCCGGTTTCGATGGAAAAAGTCGTTACACCAAGGATTCAAGAAACATTGTTATCCGGGGACGACGAGGAGATTATCGAAGGAGTGGTATCTGGGACTATTCCTTCATATTCTCTTGAATCGAAGCTTGGAGATTGCAAAAGGGCAGCTACTGTTCGGCGTGAAGCGCTTCAGAGGATAACGGGGAGGTCTGTGGAGGGATTGCCATTAGAAGGGTTTGATTATGAGTCAATATTGGGGCAGTGTTGCGAGATGCCTGTTGGGTATGTGCAGATTCCTGTGGGGATTGCAGGACCATTGTTGCTTGATGGGAAGAATTATTCGGTCCCAATGGCTACGACTGAGGGGTGCTTGGTGGCTTCTACAAATAGAGGGTGCAAGGCTATTTATGCATCAGGTGGGGCTAGCTCTGTGTTGCTTAGAGATGGCATGACTAGAGCTCCTGTTGTCAGGTTTGGGACTGCAAAAAGGGCTGCCGAGTTGAAGTTCTTTGTCGAGGATCCTGCTAATTTCGACACTCTTTCTGTTGTTTTCAACAGGTTCTTGTTTTTCTCCTTATTCTTAGATGTTTTTACTGATCTTTTTGAAGAAAATAAATATTTCTTTTTTTGCTAGATATTGGACTAAACTAATTAATTAATCTTCTCTTTTCAAAGTCTCTGACCTAAAAATATTAATCTATTAATTTCGTGCAATTGAAAACGGTTCATCTCCTAAGTTAAAGGAACAATTCCAGCCAATAAGATAGAAAGTTGGTAGCATATGATCTTGAATACTGCCTTAGTTTCTCTGTTTGATTTGTTTTTGTTTTTGTTTTTGTTTAAAGTGCGTCTCTGTGTTTTTCTTGGTAGAAGTTTTCTTGTTCTTTTGGCAATATTTTGTTGTTGGTGAATGAAATCTTGTTGATGTTGATGGATTCTAACTTTCTCCATTATTTTTTTGCATGGATTAACAATTATCTGCCTATGCTATATTTATCAACTGCAACAAGTTTTGTTTTCTAATGTTCTTGCTATTGTTAGCTAGCTTGATTTTTATATTCCAAAAGGAAAATTACGGCTGAATGTTTTATTTCACACGAGCGCAGATATTTGATGTGGTAGAAAATATGCAGGTCAAGCAGATTTGGAAAGCTACAAAACATTAAATGTGCAATAGCAGGAAAGAATTTGTACATGAGGTTTAGTTGCAGCACAGGTGATGCTATGGGAATGAACATGGTCTCTAAAGGAGTCCAAAACGTCCTTGATTATCTTCAAACTGATTTTCCTGACATGGAGATCATTGGCATCTCCGGTAAACCCCTTCTGCTGCTTAATTGCCATTTTTGGATTCATTATCTGGTGATATATATAGTTAATGATTCATTATTTTCAATCTCTACTGTTTTGAATTGCTCAGGCAACTTCTGTTCAGACAAGAAACCTGCAGCTGTAAACTGGATTGAAGGGCGTGGAAAGTCCGTTGTATGTGAGGCAATCGTAAAGGAAGAGGTGGTTCAGAATGTATTGAAGACTAATGTAGCCACCTTGGTGGAGCTTAACATGCTTAAAAACCTTACAGGTTCAGCTATGGCTGGTGCTCTTGGTGGGTTTAATGCCCACGCCAGCAATATTGTTACTGCAGTCTACCTAGCCACAGGACAGGATCCTGCTCAGAGTGTGGAGAGCTCTCAGTGCATTACCATGATGGAAGCTGTTAATGGTGGCAAGGACCTCCATATCTCAGTCACCATGCCTTCCATTGAGGTAAAAATTTTACATTTCATTACAAGGTGGAGTCCCTAGCCAGCTAATAAAGCTTATTTCCAACTTACTGGCTTCGCACTTTGCATGGCACGTCTGTGATTCAAAATTCACAAGAATAGGGTGCCCTAGGCCTATATCAGGATACATAAAGAGCCATATTTGTTTTAGTTCATCAAGGGACCACTTGTTTCCTAAAGAGGAAGGCTATGTGTAGAACAGGGCCAGATATAGCATGCTAGTTTTTAAAGGTCTGGTAAATTAATAGTCAAGCAATCAAAAAATTCTATTTTATGAGTTCTGGCATCAAGAGCAAAGCTATAGCTCTCTCTCTCTCTCTTTTTTAATGCATCAACCGTTTGGTTCAGGTGGGAACAGTTGGAGGTGGCACCCAACTAGCATCTCAGTCAGCTTGCTTGAACCTACTTGGAGTGAAGGGGGCTAGCAAAGATTCCCCAGGATCAAACTCAAGACTCTTGGCCACTATCATTGCTGGTTCTGTTTTGGCAGGGGAGCTGTCCCTTATGTCTGCCATTGCAGCTGGGCAGCTTGTCAAGAGCCACATGAAATACAATAGATCTAGCAAAGATGTGTCAAAGATTGCTTCCCAAAATTGAATGCCATCATCCCATCTTTAATTAATTGGTATCACCAGACTTTATCTTATAATGAAGAATCATAAATAAATCTACAGTAAAAGAGATGTGGGAAATATAAAAACCTTCGAGTGGTTGTTGGCAAGTGTCGAGGGGACAAACAAAGAGAAGGCCATGTGGAGGAACTAGTTACTTAGGAAAATAAACAAAGCCTGCTCATGGTGCTGGAACCATGTGACTCTGGTGTGTCTGTTTCCAAGATTTACTAGGTTGCTTACAATTGTGAGTTTTCTTTTTGAAGGGGATAGAGTTTTTATCTCTTTCTCTTGCAAGATATGCCAATTGTTGAGGCTCCTTAGTCCCTACATTTGGTTTCTTTGTGCCAAACTGTGATCTATCAAGTTATATTTAAATTGTTAATTGTATTTTGGATCTGTATTAACTTTAGGTAAAAGAGCATCTCTTAATTAGATTTAGATCTGTTTTAAGCCTCTGCTGTCTGTACTCTAACTTTACAAATGACTGTTATCACATGGTGTTGTTAGTCAGGAAATCAGTCTTTGCTTGTCCAAAAACTCTCTAATTTTGTATATCACCGGTTTTTTATGTACTTTTTTTTAAAAATTATTCTTAAGGTATCCCATATCCAAAAGCTCAAACTAATCTTTTACTACTTGATCGAACGTAGGAGATGGATACAGCTACTAAATGAGCTTTGATTACATGTTTTTAGCACTAAGAAATTGGTTACAAGAGAAACAAACAAGTTCATAGATCACATCTTCTATGTTCCTCTTGATTAGTTGCATTAAATACTTAATATTGACATTTGTGATATTAAGAGTTGGAAAAAATTGTGAAATTGGCGTTGGAGTTAGGCATCATTGCCTGTGCTACTGCAATGGAGGTGATAGGGTAACCCCACCTCTCCCATTAATCAGAGGCTTGAACTAGCTTAGCCCCAGGTGATGGCTGCCAAAAAAAGGATCTATAAAGGATGTTACCCCCAGTCATTTTCTAAAACTTAACTAAAATGGCATACTTGGGACATGATTACCCTATTTGCTTGACAAAAAAAGAGAAGTAGGGTACAGGAACAGCAGGTCCATTCTAGGCACCAAGTCCAGGCTCAAAAGGGTAGGTAGGGAGGTTCATCGAAAAAGATAAAATAATTAATGCTTCGCCGTCTGTGGGAATCGAACCCACGACCACATGGTTAAAAGCCATGCGCTCTACCGGCTGAGCTAAGACGGCTACTTGTACGATAAATATCATATAAAAATAGAATCTATGTTAAAAAGTTTAAAAATGAAAAAACTGAAGTTCAGACCCTATGGCTGTGTTTGTTTTGGAGGATAACTTTCAAAAACATGTTTTTTCTATTTTTTAGTGTTTATTTTATGTTTAGGAAAAAAGGTCAACGGAAAATGATTTTCAGTCAATGAAAAATGATATAGTATGTTTAAAAAAATATTTTTTCAGTTTCAAAAAAGGAAAATATTTTCTTTTTTATGAGTTATCTCATTCTTGTATTACTTACTTCTCTCTCGATATATTTTAATAATTTTTTTCTCTATCTTTTTTTATTTAAAATATATCATGTTAATTTTTAATTATTTCTTATCAATTATTGTTAATTATTTAATTATTTTTTCTATTTTTACTAATATTTGATTTTTGTATTTATAGATACATTAAATATTCTTAAAAATTATTTTTACACCTTAAAATTATTTTTATAATAAATATTTCAATAATTTATCTCTATTTTTTTACTATTATTTCAAACACCACCTAAACTATATTTAAATGATTGAAAATGATTATTATAAGACTATAATTTTTTATAAAAAAAATTAAAATTAATTAATTCATCAATAAATACATTATTTTTTCAAAACTATTCATTTGCAATTAAATCAATAATTTTTAATTTTAATTAATTGTAAAATTTTGTTGGTAATTATAGCGAATAATTAGTTACAAATTATTCCAACATTAATCTTTTGAGACCAAATGAATAATTATCTATAAATGAAAACTAATAATTTATAAAACTATTTTTTAGACTAAATTATCAGTTCAATTTCTAAATAAAAAAAAATGAATTCTTAATTGAGTTACCAAAATAACAATGCTAGGATTACTTTAAATCTTTTTTTACTAAATGTGAATATTGATTTGATTTTGTCCCAAGTAATTTTGATGAATTAGTTTGATAGTTAAAAAAATTAATTTTATTTTTTGAATTAAAATTTTAGAGTTAGTATTTATGAAAATTTATTAAATTTTTCTAAATGTATCTTATATAGTGAAATCGGGAATATGTCTTTTTGAAGTTTTCTTAAAACTTGTTGATATAACAATCACATATGTTTTTGTATTTTAATTTTTCGTATGTATCAAATAAACGCTTGAATGTATTTTTCAGTAATTTTTTTATATAATTGCCAAACGACGGAAAATATGTTTTTGAAAAACAATTTCCTAAAATATATCTTCCTCAAAAATTAATTTTTTTATGAAACTTGTTTTTCTCCAAAGAAACTCAGCCTATAGGTTCAGAAGTGTTCCACTTCATCTCTTCTAGAATTTCTAATGTTAATCCTTGAGTTTCCAAGAGTTTCGATGTGATTATTTATGGGTGATTAAATATCTAACGCCAAGCCAATTTTTTGTAATTGTCTTTCGAATTTGTAAAATTTTAGTGGGATATTACCACGTGTGTGAGAGTTTGGAAAAACTTGAAAAAGTGAAAGCAAATGGAAAAAATTCTCATTAGCTATATATTTCAAAATAACAGAGTTGGGCCTGAAATTTTAGACAGGGATCAATGTGGAACATTGCTGAATCTATAAGGGCAAAATAAAGCTTACCCTTTGTTAAACCATTTGAACCACAGTTCATAGGAATAGGGTACTGAAGGTTTTTTTTTCCCCCCTTCTATCCGAGATTGAAGATCTGAAGTTGGATCATAAAATTGCGGGGATTTCCTCATGTAATGTAAATATGCAATGCAATGCAACTGTAGCCTAAGCTAATTTGTTCAATACTCCATGAATAAATTTGCTCATTCACCACTGAAGCTACTAAATTTCATACATTGATTTTCTATATTTAAATCCTCTATTTTCATTTTTTTTTAACTGAAAATTTTACTTTTTTACTTTTTGAAATGCCTTACTTTAGACTTTTCGTTATAAAGTCATCAATTAGTAACCAACACGTAATTTCTATTTTTTAAAATTTCTCTATAATATCACGTATCGATCACTTATTGATAATATTATAATAAAAAATTTGAAGCCAAAAATAAAGATTCTAATCAAATAAAAAAAAACTAGTCTCGATAAAAAAAAATCCCAGAATCAGGAAGAGAATTTGAGGAAAACCCTGTCACGCATTTACCACATCTTGTGTCACTTGCATCACTTCTAAACAATATCATGTTTTTCGTTCCTCCCTTGATTCAAAATGGGAAGATTTCCGTGCATCAAAGAAAAAACATTCGGTAACAGTGA
Organism: Dovyalis caffra; assembly: GCA_963924115.1. Taxonomy (NCBI): domain Eukaryota; kingdom Viridiplantae; phylum Streptophyta; class Magnoliopsida; order Malpighiales; family Salicaceae; genus Dovyalis; species Dovyalis caffra. The sequence continues at coordinate 2,992,386 of CAWUPB010001199.1, read as the reverse complement.
TGACAAACAAAAGGCTTACCTACCAGGTGTCCATTTGGAAGCTTTGACGCTCCACTTTCCAACTAGAGCACCATGTGCGTTGGATCCAAATCATCCAAAAATAAGTTAGCAACAAAGTTTCAGATTTAGTCATTCAATTAAGAAAATCTACTCGCAGCAGATGGAAGCATTAAATATGTCCAACAAATTCCATTTGGAAATGCAGTACTGAAGGGATTGATAATATAGCGGTAATGTCGTATTTTTGACTATGATCCAATCAAAGTCTGCAACATATCTAGATATGCCTGTTATTCCCAGTAACCTTCTATATCCTAGATAGTCAATCACTTTTGCCCTCTTGAGCTCCAAGCTCTTGCAAGTAATGCTCCGCATCCAGCGCTGCCATGCAGCCTGCGTCGTCACAAAACGAGAATGAAAAACCAGGTGAGCTGGATGAAACAAAAGGTATTCGTTGAAGGCAAGTTAAACAAGTATGGTCCAAAAAGGAGCACCAATGCCGTAAAAGTAGATGCAGTGGCCACCATTTACAATCACAATTATCAAAGAGAAGGAATGACACAGAATCTTTTCCTTCCAGGGAAGAGGATGCATTCCGGATAATCATCAAACAAAGAATTGATAAAGCTTAGCTTGTTTGTGGTAAGCAAACTACTGAGATCTAAGCATCAAAAAAACAGATATTGCTCAAAACAGTTTCCCACGTCAAAGCACAAAGTATTTAAAAGTATCAAGAATCCTCACTGCCTGAAAATATTAGTTAACAAAATATAGCTGGATGAAAAAAATGACAGCCAAGTTTAATGCATCTAAATTAAAAGATGGCACAAAGGAGTAAGGCCTAGTTAAGTATCCACTATTTTAACTCATCTAGTTAGTCTCAAGACTGTTTAAAAGTTCTTAAAGCTAGAGAAGAAATCAGGCATTTGTGCCCTAAAAACCAGACACCAAATCAACTGGAGTCTGGAGCTCAGCTCAAGTCACCTAGATTGATCAAACAAGCATGGCCTGACCTCAAATTCAACCTAAAAGGCCACTTAGATCATAATGAAGGGAGGTCAAATAATAAACAAGATGAAATGAAGTTTTCTTCTTAGATTTAAAGAAATCCACATGATCAAAGTGCGTATGCAATCTCATGTTGTTCTACTAGCCTTGGCTCTACCTACAAGAATCTATGCCTCAGATCAGAGCTCAAAGTTGGCTAACACTACTGGACAAAAGGTGTTGCAGTGCAGTAATGACACAGGATGAGTGAAGAAGTATTACTCAAAGATGAATTGTGAAAAATCTATGCTCAGTAGTCTATTGTTTACAGCTAAACACCAGTAAAACCATGCTGCATGAAACATCTTGGAAACCGTACTAGATTCTACAAACCAATGCTCAACTGCTTAATTCAAATGAAGCTAGCGTTGTATAATGAGACAACTGAATTTTAATGGTACCAAAACAAAAGCATCTTCAGGGTTTGATTGAATATCAGTAACTACTATAAATGCACTTCTAATCTTGTAAATTTAAAATCAGCAAAGCTTGGCCTGCCTGTGGTTGGTATAACCCTTATAATCATCTGAAAATTAGAGTTCAAATAAATAAATAAATTTATTTCCCAGGTCAGTCCACCAAATAGCTAAAAATTATCACAAAGTTCTTACTGTCCAAGAAATGTTAAGGGGAGTAGTAACACAAGTTTACCAGAATTAAGAAATGGTATACCACCTTGACTTATCTTAGTTTAGTTCAAGACAGTTTAATTGTCCTTGATGCTTGAGCAGAAATCAGGCACTCATGCTCTGAAACCAGATATCTGACAAACTAGAGTCACCTAGCTTGAGCAAACAAGCAGGGAGTTGATCCCAGATTCATCCAAATAAGTCATTTTGATGATAATTACAAGAGGTCAGATGTTACGTGAGCTGAAATAAAGTTTTCTTGTCAAATTAAAAGATATCCGCATGGTCAAATAACCTAATGTAATCTGATGGTTTACTGAAGTTTCAGCTCAACCTATTGAGAGCATCGGCCTCAAATTTAGGGTTCAAAATCTACTAATTCTACAATGAAAAATAGGATATTAATAAGATACAATGACACAGGATAAGGAAAAGAAAGTATTACTAGATGATAAATTGTGGAAATCTACATTCCATTGATTAACCTGAACCTACCATTTTATGCGTTGAGAGTAATCTATCTTTTATCAGCTAATCGCAACATAAACCATTCCACATGATGCATTTTGGTAACTTACTATAAATTCCACCAGTCAGTGCTCAACTGCTTAACTCAAATGTAAGCTCATGTATCATCTGGATGAGACCACTGAAGTTTGATGATACCAAAACAACAGCACCTAAAGCATTTGCACAAGCAACAAGAACTCCTATAAATTCATTTTTAAATCTAGAATAATTGATCAGTCCTTGCAATTGATGAATTCCATTCCCCATTGGAAACAACGTCCACAACTTTTGTATTTTTATAATATCATATTGAGCAATGCTCTTCTCTCCTAATTCAAACGAAACACTTATTACCACAGTCTTTGACGTTGGTAAAGCCTATGACTTATACAGAGAGGCTTTGATATGATAACATCGAGTAGGACCAGACTACTAACAAGAATCATCATCTAATACCAATCTTAACACAATGGTGCATTTACCAACCTTCCCTGATGGATTCAGGATCATAACTTACACTATGAGTTTTATGCCTACCCTTTAAACTATTAATCAAAATATTCATATTGATAGTGCCGAGAAATCATGATATACGACTCCTCAAAACCAAACAATAAAATTAATCATATAACATAAAAATGCGAGTAAAAGAAACAAACCTGTTCCAGCAGCAGTAATAGCCTGTCTATACTTCTTGTCCTGAACATCACCAGCAGCAAAAACCCCATGAACACTAGTCTTCGTAGTCCCCGGTTTAGTCACAACATACCCATCAGAATCCAACTCCAACTGCCCATCCAAAAACCTCGTAGCAGGCTCATGTCCAATAGCGAAAAACAACCCATTAGCCTTCAAATCCGAAACCTCCCCAGTAACCACATTCTTCACTTTAAGCCCACCCAAAGTCCTCTCTCCATAAGCCTCCTCCACTACAGAATTCCAAATAACCTCAATCTTCGGATTCGACAATGCCCTACTTTGCATTATCTTAGATGCCCTAAATGCATCCCTTCTGTGAATAATATAAACTTTCGATCCATACTTAGTCAAAAAATTGGCTTCCTCCATCGCTGAATCCCCTCCTCCAATCACAGCCAATGGCTTCTCCCTAAAAATAGGAGCAGCCCCGTCACACACCGCGCACGCTGAAATCCCTCTATTCCAAAACTTTTCCGACCCTTCAAAATTCAGCTTCTTCGCCACCGCCCCAGTAGCCACAATAACCGAATCAGCAACAACACGTTTAGAATCAGTGAAAATCTCAAATGGGGTTCTCGAAAAATTCACTTTTGAAACCGTTTCAGTAAAGATTTGGGTCCCAAAACGAGCAGATTGAGCCCGAAACTTGTCAGTCAACTCACCACCCATTATTCCTTCAGGGAAACCAGGGAAGTTTTCCACATCAGTTGTGGTCGTAAGCTGGCCGCCGGGGGCGATATCATTTGCCATCCACCCTTCAAACAAGACGGGCTTTAGCTCTGCTCGAGCGGCATAGATTGCTGCAGTGTGTGCTGCGGGTCCGCTTCCGATTATGCAGACACGGGTCTTGAGCTCTTCCATGGCTGTCGATGATGCGGTGGTTAGTTTGGGAGTGGTGGTGGTGGAGAAGGAAGCGGCGGCGACTGACGTGGTGGCTAAGCCAAGGAAACTGCGGGCTTTGAAGAGAAGAGACTTTACTCTGTTTGGGGTTTGATTCATTCCTCTATATGAAAACTTTATTTTTATTTTTTTCGGTTTTCCCTTTGAAACGTGAGAAAAACGTGGTTTTCCCTCCCAATGAAAGAAGATTTCTACTTTTATTGCTAACGTTGCCAAGGAATGTTATTCCTAATTATGGAGCAATAAATTGATTCCTTTGTTAAATAGTTTGGTTTATCCTTATGCTTTTCTTTTCTTGAAGGTAACAAATGGAATCAAAAACCATTTTTTTTTTTTTTGGTAATTTACAGGGAGTCATCTCTTTAAATAGTTTCTCTATTTTATTTTTTCGATTTTTCTATTATGATTATATGAAAATATTTTGAGAAAATATATTATCAAACACTTCTTTACAATTGAAATATATAAACAATCACAAATAATAAAATTAACCATATTAAAAGCCATAACTAAAAACCTCGGTTATACAAAACTAATTTATGTAGATATTGGATCATATTTAATTATTTATATTTAAATTAGTGTATTTATGAGATTTTTTTTTTGAATTTCATTTTTATTCAAATATAATAAAAAAAAATACTATATGGAACAAATTCACTTAGTATTTGAACAAAGCGAGAGGTGTTTACTTTTTTGAGTGTATAATAAGTTTATGATTGTCTTTTTTTTGGATCTAATGACCTGAAATCAAAAGAAATTTAATTAAAGATTTTTTTATAATAATTTAATTAAAGAATTTTTACGGGCATGTGAATTATTAGAAAACGAATCAAGTAATAATATAAAAAAGAAAGACAACAAAACAAATTTATGTAGTTCGATAAATGTACCAATTCTACGGATGCACTAAGAGTTTTTATTAGATTTTCAATTGATAATTACAATATAAATTATAATATTGATATTCATAGGATAGGCAACTATAATTATCAAAAGAATTCCAATAGATCTATACACTAGCCCAATGCATAATGGGACTAAGAGCTATAGTCACTAACCATATGGAATCCATGAAATGGGCAGCCATTTTAGAATTACTCAAGTACGGCCCATTAACAAATGATTCCATTATAACCAAGCCCAGCCCAAACATGAAGTGACTAGTAGCCATAGTCACCATGAAATGAGAAAAGGTGGCGCCATCATGGGTCATCATCATAGAGATACCCTTCTCTTTAAGTAAAATAATAAAAGAATTAATGGCATCATCATTAAGACTTTAACTTGCTAACTTTTCAGAAAGTCCAAAAATACTATGGCAACAAGTCCTAAATTTCAACAAAAGCTTTGCCTTTTGTCTGGAACCTAACCTTGTTTGGTCAAATAATGGCAAAGTGTTAGGTGCTAATTACACAAACTTTGATGAAAATCATCCTTTCTCACCTTCCATCATCATCCTGCCCCAAAAAAAGATTGTCACTTTGCTCATAATATCACTTGATCATTCTCTAACAATTGCTTTGGACGGCCGCAATTGTTCAGTTTGGACAAAACATGCTTTTGATTTTAAGAACACAAAATCACATGTACAACTGTTCATACTTCACGGTGTTGTTGTAATATTTCTGGACAACATGAGATGAGAAAACGAGGGAACAAAACTAGTATTTGAATAGTACTTTTCTCGAACTAATCTTGCTTCTTTTACAGAAAAATTCATGGCATCCCAAAATTCAGGATTACATATACACAAGGTGAGGAGGGGGGTAGCTTCAACCTTCAACTTTCAAGCACTCTTGAAGAGGCAAAAAAAGAAATCAAAATCTAACACAGGGAAAAGCACAAAAGAAAGACAGAAAAATCAAATACTGTAATGTTTTATACAAAAACATACAATGGATATGAATAAATTATCTTGGGCTAACTTGTTTTTGTTCCACAGAAATGGATGACCTCTTGATGAACTCCAAGCAATCTGCAATGGCTTCAGAGTAGAAAGAATTTGATCTTCCAAATGATCTGAACCTGAACTGGTCATCTGATCCTTTTCCCATGTAATGGCAGCTGGTCGCATCCACCATTAAACCCCTCTTGCTGCTACCACATCTTTTGATGCTACTATTTCTACCCATGCCTTTCTTCACATATTGTACTGCTTGGCCGTAAGAAGATCTCCATCTGCTCAGAAACCTGAATAGGTAGAAAAATCGTGCTCTTAATCTTTGAACTGAAAATCTTTTGGGATACTTTAGCCTGAAACCTCTGGTGCAGCTGGCTCCATGATGAAGATGATGATGATGATGATGACCTCTCTTCCCAACTTTGGTGTAGTCCATATGACTCATTCTTTGATGCTTATGAAACCAAATAAAAACTGACATGCCTAGGTCTCTTGTACTCTTTATAGAAAATAAGGTTGAAGGAGGACTTTTTGGAGGGTGAGTTGTCATGATGAAATTAACAAGGCACTTTGAAAATGGTGGGTTTTTCTTTTGGACTTTGGACGGTCTATTGTGGGAGAGATTTTTGCGTGTACAACGTGGATACGATCAGATTATGTGCTTTAAAATAATAATAATTTTTATTCTAGGTTAACCAAACGCTGTCATCAAATCAATTTATACATCTATTCAGACTAAATTTTCTTTCTAAATGATTTTAACAAAACATTTCTTACATTAATTTGGTATAATATGAGAGAATAAATTTCTCTAAATGCCGATATGAGATTTAAATTCATTTTTTTTTAAAAAAGTATGTTTCTTTAAAAAATGGATTTTTTTCCATGTTTGGATATTATACTTGTCGAAATATATATATATATATATATATATATATACACTATTTATGTTTGTTGTTTGTGGAGACGACGTTCCTATATTTTTCTGATATTTATACCGGCTTAAATTATAAAATTGGAATAACTCGAACATTTGGTCTATCTTTTTTTTATGAGCTAAGTTTGTTTTTATATTATTTCCTACCGTATAGTTACTTTTTTATATATTTTTATATCGGCTTAAATCACAAGATTAGAAGACTCGAACATTCAGTCTATCTTTTTTTATGAGTTAAGTTTGTTTTTATGTTATTTTCTATTGTATAATTATTATTTTTATTGAGACTTCTTATTTTTTACTTGATTGAGACCTTTTATTTTTCAAAATTTCTTAGTTCGGAGGAATTTTTATATTTCCAAACACTCGTCATCAAATCAATTTATACATCTATTCAAACTAAATTTTCTTTCTAAATAATTTTAATGAAACATTTCTTACATTAATTTGGAATGATATGAGAAAATAAATTTCTCACCGATATGAGGTTTAAATTCAATTATTATTTTTTTTAAAAAAAGTCTATTTCTTTAAAAATTGGATTTTTTTTTTCATATTTGGATACTATACTTGTTGAAAGATCTATTTACTAGTTATGTTTGTTGTCTGCGAAGATGACGTTCTCGTCATTTTCTCGATATTTATTCCAGCTTAAATCACGGAATTGGAATGACTCGAACATTCGATCTATCTTTTTTTATGAGTTAAGTCTTTTTTTATGTTATTTTCTACTTGTATAATTATTTTTTTTATATATATTTATACCGGCTTAAATCACGGGATTGGAATAACTCGAACATTTGGTCTATCTTCTTTTTATGAGCTAAGTTTGTTTTTATGTTATTTCCTACCGTATAATTACTTTTTTATATATATTTATATCGGCTTAAATCACAGGATTAGAAGACTCGAACATTCAGTCTATCTTTTTTTATGAGTTAAGTTTGTTTTTATGTTATTTTCTATTGTATAATTACTTTTTTTATTGAGACTTCTTATTTTTTACTTGATTGAGACCTTTTATTTTTCAAAATTTCTTAGTTCGGAGGAATTTTTATATTTCCAAACACTCGTCATCAAATCAATTTATACATCTATTCAAACTAAATTTTCTTTCTAAATAATTTTAACGAAACATTTCTAACATTAATTTTGTATAATATGAGAAAATAAATTTCTCGTCGATATGAGGTTTAAATTCAATTTTTTTTTTAAAAAAAAAAGAGTCTATTTCTTTAAAAATTGGATTTTTTTTTCATATTTGGATACTATACTTGTTGAAAAATATATATCTATTTACTATTTATGTTTGTTGTTTGCGAAGACGACGTTCTCGTCATTTTCTGATATTTATACCAGCTTAAATCATGGAATTGGAATAACTCGAACATTCGATCTATCTTTTTTTATGAGTTAAGTCTTTTTTTTTATGTTATTTTCTACTCGTATAATTGCTTTTTTTTATATATATATTTATACCAGCTTAAATCACGGGTTTAGAATAACTCGAACATTCGGTTTATCTTTTTTTATGAGTTAAGTATGTTTTTATGTTATTTCCTACTATATAATTATTTTTTTTATTGAGACTTTTTATTTTTTATATTTGATCGAGATCTTTTATTTTTCAAGATTTCTTAGTTTAGACTATTTTTTATATTTTCACCAATCAATTATCGATACCTCTTCAAGATTTCTTACTTTATAATGTCTAATATCGATCGCCGATTAGTAGATTATATAAAAAAAAATGAACTAAAACGAGAAATTTTAAAAAATAAATGATCTCCATTAAGCCAAAAATAAAAAATAAAAAAACTTAATAAAAAATTCGAAAAATAGATATCCAAATACGAGAAAAACTATTTAAAGAGCAGCCTATTCTTTAAATTAATAATAATAATTAATTTAGTTTATAATTGATTCAAATACAAACAAAGAGTAAGTATGATATGATGGGTATGGTAGGGCCAAAGGGGACAAATAAAAAGAAAAAAAAAGGGGGAAGTGTCCCTTTTCAAATTAGGTGACAAAAGTATAGCCTTAGACAAGATTAAAAATTTGTATCAATGAGTGAAATCCGGAAAGATCAACTTGCAATTGTGGGAGACAATATACCATTAGTAGATAGCCATATGTTTTTATTTTTTTTATGCAAAATTTGTTAGTCTAACTAAGTTTGACTTATAAAATGTCTTCTTCTTCTTCTTCGTATAGGGTGGCTAACTCGTCCTTTTGCTTTGCTTTCTGTCTTTGAGCCTCTTAATTGGTCTATAGATAGTGGGTGTTTTCTGTATTACATACACTATGGAAGACAATTGTACTTTTTGCTTTCTTTTTGTGATTAAAAAAGTTAGGTTCCATGTTCTATACTTTAAAGAGTAATAATGTCTATTGTTTGGAAAACGAGAAAGTGATTTCTACTAAAGAAATTAAATTCAAAGTCGTCTAGAATGAGTGATTTTTTTAAAAAAAAAATCTTAAATTATTCTACAAATCATAACCCAAATCCTAATCAAATCATCACAAATATCTTTAACTCAACTGAATATTAAATTTGAAAAATTCTCAATCTGAGTCTTTTCTTGTTAGAATCTTCAAAATTTTATGACGAATAAAATTAATTTTATTTATTTATTTAGAAAACAGTATCATTTTTTTACGCATGATCATAAATTTTAGACAGAATTCATAAATGGTTGAATTAAAATAAGGGGATTCAATTTTGAATTTTCAAAATTCTCAATCTAAGTTTTTTTTAAAAAAAAAATCTGTAAAATTTTACGATGAATGACATTAATTTTTTTTAATAGAACAGCATTGTTTTTTATGCGTAATCGTAAATTCTAGACACAATTCATGAATGGTTGGATTTGAACGAGATGATTCAATTATGAATTCCCTACATCTTTGGTAATCTAGTTGAAAATGGAGTCGATAGTATGATAAAATGTCAAACACCAAAGACTAGGCTAATTCACCCAACACGAATTTTGTGACGTTCCAAATCAATTTGAATAGGTTTCCCATCTGACCAGGAGGCTTAAATAATTTAAAAAGATGAAGTAAAACATCAAGACTTGCGATGTGTATTCACTTGAGAAAATTTTGCGAGCAGAAAAAAATGCATGTGGTCATTACTTTGGTCAGCAACGTTGGTCATCAACTTGTTATGTATAGTGTTTGAATCAACTTCTGCCGTTTTGTGGGAGTAGGTAAGCCGAGAAAACCTTGCACTAAGATATTTGTCCATTTGGCGTAATCTAGACAGTTCACACACACGTGTAAAGAGATACGCCACTCAGCCCTCTACCATTTTCACCTTATATTTGATCTCTTATTTATTATTTTTTTTAAGGGTTAATAACATCGTATTTAGAATTTTCTAGTTTTCTTTGATTAGTTTGGTGAAGATTATAGTTTCGTTAGTCTCTATCGATAGAATGACGATTCAATTGAAAAATTTTTATGTTATGGTTAAGTTTTGAATGCATATGTAAAATAATCTTTGATCATATAATTATATTTATATGTTTATGTGTTTTAAGTGAATGTTTTATATTTTAATTGTTTGTCTGATCATATGTGTCTTTAAACTTTAAAACGCATCCAATTTATTCTTGTTATTTAAACTGATTTCTAATATATTTTTTTAGTTAAAATGTGGTAAGAAATTTTAATTCTTATTATTAATATTTTTTCGTCAATTGTTAATAAAATTTTAGCTGAAAAAAATCATCTGTGCTAATACAGTTAACATAAATTTAATTTATGTATTTTTTGTATAATATTAAAAAAAATGAGCTAATATGATTAAAGAAATATCAAGTTTGTAGTTTTTTGACATAATAATCCAATATTTGAGTGTGATCTGATTTAAATATTACGTAAAATTATAAGAAGTAAGTTTTTTTTTTATATATGAATAACATGTTTAAGATAAGAATTGTTTTAAAATAATTTTCTTCGATTTTTTAATTTATATATCCATTGCATGCTTCTGGTTAGATTAGACACATAATTTCAACTAGCATAGTAAAACAAAAACAGCCGAAGATTCATTTGGGACAAGACCACACAGATCCACGTAAAAGAATGATTTTGGTTTGTATATATGGTGAAAATAACCCTTCTTATTTTATATCCAAACATCGGGAATCACGAAATCTACGTAAAGGATTCCTCAATAGTTTTAATTAGTACTCACCGACCAAAATCACTTGACCACAAAAACTACAATTATATATATATTAAATTTATTATTTTTTTAGACTAAACTAACATTAAAATGTATTTAGTTTGTAGCCTGACTATCAGACTATCACTAAATTAAATCAATTTAAACTTAATATTATTAAAAAATAATTATGATCAATAATTGAATTTTAATTTTTGTTAAATCAGAATAATTTTTTTACCACTTAACAGCGTCTTTTCATCTTTTTATGATTAGATTTTTGTATTTTAAGCTAGTATTTTACGATGAATGTGTTTAATTCTAATGATTATGGTAAAAAACATAAATGTAAACTAGATTAATTAAACATTAGAAGAAGACGTTAAATCATTCTTGATTAGTAGTTCCACCGCTAATTCAGAATCAACTTGGAGTTTGACTTCTTATCTTTTGGGTTGGCAAAAAGATACCTGGACCAGTAAAGCATTACGATGAAAACGAGTAAATTACTTGTCATTGGAAATAAATATTAATTTCGTTTTATTTCCACACCAATTCTTTACAGGATTAGAAGGCAGGCTGCAGATTGCTGGGATGGCACTAACAGGCAAAGGGTGTAGGCAACCTAGGCAGCTGGGATTTTTGTACGTTTGCCTCTGGTTTGGGTGACATTCTGTTGCTTGTTTGTACTCCCAACTGTACTTTGCCAGCAAGTTGCATGAAAACAAACAGCCCAACTCATTCGAGCCCAGAGAAAAGTGGAGCCCAAACACGAGACAGAGTAAGGCAACTCATGATCATTATTTTTATATGTTGGTGGCCTTTTGTTAGAGATAGGGTTTACTTTATGCTTAGTGTCCTGTAGAGTTTTAGTTTTTTTATTCAATTTTTTTATTATTTTTTAGTTTGATTGAAATTTTTTATTTTTATAATTTATTGGTTGAGATCTTTTGTTATCACATCATTAATAATTCATTATACGTGATAATTTAAAATTAATAATAGTCAATCAAACAATAATATAGGATAAAGTTTTTTTATCTACATTTTCACGTGTCAGTTCTCGATTGACACGTGGAATTAATAGTTAACAGTGTTATAATGAATTGTCTCAATCAATAAATTTATAAAAACATAAGATTTTAATCAAATTTAAAAATAATAAAATTAAAAAATTAAAACTATACAGAGTTAATTATAGGATAAATCCGTTAAAATAGTAAGGAACTGCTGACTACAAATCAGTGAGTTCGGTTCCACGACATTCCGAGTTTGGTGTGCCAGATCATAAGCTTTTGTTGATTTGGGCTGGTTTTAGAAAGTTCTTAAGCATGGCCAAGAAAGATCCTTGAGATAACATGGAGTTTTTTTCTACGTAAGAATAGTGTTCCTGTTCGAATTTGTCAACAAGATTTAAGATCTCAATTATTTCTCCTTTACATTCCTAGTAATAGTGCATGTTCGAGTTTTGTCAGTCTCTTTTCGGAAAAATCATGTATACATTCAGTTAGTTTTATTTTTGAATTTTAGCTTCAATATAAACACAATAAAATTCTTCTACATACAAAAAGTATCATGTTTTTATTGGATTTGTGATTGTTCAAGAGGTTTTTGAAAATTGATTAGACGACTAGTCAGTATAATAGTCAGGATATTGAGAATTAGTAGTGTCCTTGTAAAAATAACCAGTCAACCAACCAAACATAAATGATACAAACAGCTGGTATTGTAATTTTAAAAAATAACGGTTAATAAACCAAACAGAAATGACATAAATGGTTAGTATTAAGACTTGCAAAAACAACGGATCAACCAACCAAATATAAATGATGTAAATAAGGAGAGGAGTATGAAGAAAAGTTGAAAGAAGCAGAAAGAGAGTTAAAAATTTTTTTTTTCCCTAAAGATCAAAAGTCAAAATCCAAAAGTTTTGACTTTAAAGTTCCCATCCCTTTTATAATGATCTGAAGTTGGTATTTATAATGAAAAAATATAGTTTTTAACGAGTTAAAATCATGTCACGTCATTCAAATTTTGACAATTAAGTTTGAATTGAAAAAAATTATGTTATATATATATATATATAACACTTTAACGTATTAGTAAAAGTTTTTTTTAAAAAACTAAATATTTATTTTTCAAAACAATTTTAATTCCAGCAAATTTATTTTTTGAATTTAAAAAATTTATTTTTTGAATACATTATGTTGATATAAAAGTTTACTTACGATCATTTAGAAGAAGAATTTACCTCTAAATGGTTTGACTTTATTGGTTAAAAAAATTTATTTTTTTCTTGACCTTTTGAGTTTAAATTTGAAAGATAATAAAATTTATTAAATTTTTTTAAATGCACCAAGTCCGATATCAAAAATATGTTTTTAAGATCATTCAAAAAAGAATTTAATCTTTATTAATGTATAAATTAGTTTTTAAGATTGTAAGATGGGAGATTTAATCTCTGTTAATACAAAAACTAGTTCAAATATTACTGTTGAATAAGAAAGAAATTTGGATAAAAAATTCATTCAAATTTGGACGATTATATTTTAATTGAATATATATATATATTCCGCTTCGAGTTATTAGTAAAAATTAAAAAAAGACTAACAATTTATTTTTCAAAACAATTTTAAATCCAACAAATTAATTTTTTGATTTAATTTTTTTGAATACATTATGTGGATATAAAAGTTTACTTACCATCATTTAGAAAAAGAATTTAACTCTAAATGGTTTAATTTATTGGTTATAAAAAATTATTTTTTTCTTCATTTTTTGAGTTTAAATTTTAAAGATAATAAAATTTATTAAATTTTTTTGAATATACCAAATTTGATATCATAGATATATTTTTAAGATCGTTCGAAAAAGAATTTAATCTCTATTAATATACAAATTAGTTTTTAAGATTGTTAGATGGGAGATTCAATCTTTCAAAAATTACTGTTGAATAAGAAAGAAATTTGGAGAAAAAAATTATTTTTAATAGATAACGCAGTTGGTTCGAAAAATTTTTATCGTAAAAACAAGGAAAAAAAAAGATGAAAAAAAAACCCTAAAAATACCACTATATGTAAAAACCAAAAATAAAAAAAATTAACAGTAACCTTTAAAATTGACTGGAGGCTAGCAATTTTGCAGACAGACATCATTTTATACCCTGACTGTAGTTTCCATAGCCTAAAATAAAGATCATGTCGGATTCATTGCCATCTGGCCCGCCGTCAGATCCCAAACCCGCCACCTTTGCCACCAATTCACCAGACGAAACAGTCACCACCTCCACCACAACAACCACCTCTACCCCAGAAGGTTCATCTTCACCACCTGTTCAGATCCCTCTCTCATGGCCTCCCGATTCTTCCCTCACTCTCGACTGGATCCAAAACCTCATTTCCGCCTTTGATTGGTCTTCCAAAAACCTCCCCCCATCTGAACTCCCTTCAGTCCTCCCTGTATCCGTCTTTGACACTTTAGTCCTCACCGCCTCGAAAATTCTTCACAAAGAGCCTAACTGTGTTAGAATTGATGATTGTAATGAAAATTCAAAAGGGTAGTTGTAGGAGATGTTCATGGGCAACTTCATAGTTTTAATTAGTAATCACCGAATTCTACGTAAATTTTACAGCCGAAGGATTCCTCAATAGTTTTAATTAGTACTCACCGACCAAAATCACTTGACCACAAAAACTACAATTATATATATATATATATTAAATTTATTATTTTTTTAGACTAAACTAACATTAAAATGTATTTAGTTTGTAGCCTGACTATTAGACTATCACTAAATTAATTCAATTTAAACCTAATATTATTAAAAAATAATTATGATCAATAATTAAATTTTAATTTTTGTGAAATCAAAACAATCTTTTTGCCACTTAACCACGTCTTTCCATCTTTTTATGATTAGATTTTTGTATTTTAAGCTAGTATTTGACTTCTTACCCTTTTCTTTTCTTTTTTCTTTTTTGTTAGAAAAGGGGTAAAACCCTATAAAAAAAAAACTTCACAAATATTATTTAATAATAATTTCATATAATTAATCGGAGTTTTTAAGAGATAATAAACTTCAATATCAAAAGTATGAGCAAAATTAACTATCAATCTATACATTTGTTTCTTTCACGATGTATGTGTTTAATTCTAATGATTATGGTAAAAACATAAATGTAAACTAGATTAATTAAACATTAGAAGAAGACGTTAAATCATTCTTAATTATTAGTTCCACGGCCAATTCAGAATCAACTTGGACCGTTAAAGCATTACGATGAAAACGAGTAAATTACTTGTCATTGGGAATAACTATTAATTTCCTTTTATTTCCACACCAATTCTTTACGGGATCAGAAGGCAGGCTGCAGATTCTTGGGATAGCACTAACGGGCAAAGGGACAGCCTAGGCAGCTTGGTTTTTTGTACATTTTTGCCTCTGGTTTGGGTGACATTCTGTTGCTTGTTCGTAGTCCCAACTGTACTTTGTCTGCAAGTTGCATGAAAACAAACAGCCCAACTCATTCGAGCCCAGAGAAAAGTGGAGCCCAAACACGAGACAGAATAGGCAACCCATGATCATTATTTATAGATCGGTGGCCCTTTGTTAAATTTAGGGTTTACATTGTAATTGGCTCCTTCTAGTATTAATTAGATTTTTCATACGTGCTACGTTATAAGTAGGAAAAACTATATAAAAATATTTTTAAAAATTATTTTATTTTGATATCTCACATTATATTATGTATTTATTAAAATACATCAAATTTTATATTTGATTGATTATTCTTTATATTTTTTCATAAATTTTTTATAAAATAATTATTTAATAGCATAAAGAATGTTAAAACCAAGAGATTCTTAGCTAAAAATTTATTTTGTAATTTTTTTAAACATTTTTTTGCGTTAAAATTTTTGATTAAAAAATTAGAGAAAAAAGGACCACGATGAAAAAAATAAAACAAAAAAGAGAGACCAAAAACCAAACAAAAATATTTTACGGATTGAAAAAATCATATTTAAAAAATAGGGATCAAAATGCAATGTTAGTAAAACTTTCATTATAAATGTATTACAAACGTTTAGAAACATTAGTGAAAGGAATAGTGCTTTAGAGTGTGTGTGAATAGTATTTTAAATAGTGAATAAATAGTAAAATCAATAGTTTTACTTTAGTATTATTTATAATTTTTTTGATTGAGATTTTTTTATTATTTTTCAGTTTGATTGAAACATTTTATTCTTACAAATTTATTGATTGAGACCCTTCGTTATAATGCCGTTAATTATTCATCATACGTTATAAGTTAAAATTAATGGTAGTCACTCAAACAAAGACACATGACAAATATTTTTTATTCACATTTTCACATATCAGTTCTCGATTAATACATGAGATGAATAGTTAATAATTTAATAATTGAGGGTCTCAATTAATAAATTTATAAGAGTAAAGAGTTTTAATCAAACTGAAAAATAATAGAAGATCTTAATAAAACAAATTAAAACTGTAGAATAATTAATTATAGGATAAACCCGTTAAAATACTAAGAAACTGCTGACTGCAAATCAGTGGGTTCGATTCCATGAGATTCCGAGTTTGGCGTGCCAAATCATACGCTTTTGTTTGATTTTGGCTGGTTTAGGAAAGTTCTTAAGCACGGCCAAGAAAGATCCTTGAGGCAACATGGAGTTTTCTATGTAAGAAGAGTGTTCCTGTTGGAATTTGTTAACAGGATTTAAAATCTCAATTATTTCTCCATTACATTCCTAGTAATAATGCACGTTCGAGTTTTGTCACTCTCTTTTCGGAAAAATCATGAACTCATTCAATTAGTTTTATTTTTGAATTTTATCTTAAATATAAATACAATAAAATTCTTCTAGATATCACAGGTATGGTGTTTTTATTGGATTTGTGATTGTTTGAGAAGTTTTTTAGAATTGATTAGACTTAATCGGTATAACAGTCAACCAATCAAAGAAAAATAACATAGATAATTAGTATTGTGACTTTTAAAAACAATGATCAACCAACCGAACGAAAATGATACAAATACTAAGAGGTGTACGAAAAGAAGTTGAAATAAGCATAGAGAGAGTTTAAGGGTTTTTTTTTCATAGAGATCAAAAGTTGAAATCCAAAAGTTTTGATTATATGAAGTGAGTAATTACGGTAAAAAAAGATGGCTTTTTCCTCGTTAAAATCATGTCATATCATTTAAGTTTAGACGAGTTATATTTGAATTAAAAAAAATTAAGTTATATATATGAAATAATTGTCCCTAGTGTTTCGAAAGCTACGGACTATTTCAAATATATATATATATATGAAATAATTATCCCGAGTGTTTTTGAAAGCTACAAACTCTTCCAAACAAATTATAACCCGTCGACAAAAGAAAAACGTTTTCCCCCTCTTTTCCTTTTACGTACAAAGTTCTTTTTACCATAGGTTTGTTCTTGGTATTATGATGTCAAATATCAAGACACTACTTTAATCTTAACCGGGAGATTCAAAGTAACAACATTTTCCGCATTTAGTTTAGGATGTTTCTTTACAAGAAATTCAAAGACAATTACAAAATGATTTTCCGAAAAAGAAAATTTCTAATTTTCAAAACATGTTAGAAAAAGAAATGCGTTCGATTTACCAACTGCCTTTTGGAATAGGAAACAACATAGTGTTAACTTATCATATGACAAAGACTTCAACGACAAACGGATTCCTACCAAAGCTAGACCTATCCAAATGAATGCCGACCTTGAAAAACACTATCGGTTAGAAATTCGGGATTTAGAATACAAAGGTCTTATCCAAATATATATATATATATATATATTGCTTCAATTTGCTAATAAAAGCTAAAAAAAACTAGCAATTTATTTTTCAAAACAATTTTAAAACCAACAAATTAATTTTTTGAATTTTTTAAAAAAATATTTTTGTGGATGCATTATTTGGATATAAAAGTTTACTTATGATCATTCAAAAAAAGAATTTAACTCTAAATGGTTTGACTTATTGGTTAAAAAAAATCAATTTTTTTCTTGACTTTTTGAGTTTAAACTTTAAAGGCAATAAAATTTATTAGTTTTCTTAATGCATCAATTTTGATATCGGAAATATGTTTTTAGGATCATTCAAATTTGAACGGTTAGATTTGAATTAAAAAAGTTATATATATATATAAACTGCTTTAACTTGCTAGTAAAAGTGAAAAAAAAATAAAAATTTCAAAACAATTTTAAATCCAACGAATTAATTTTTTTGAATTTAAAATAAAATTATTTTTGTGAATGCATTATGTGGATATCAAAGTTTACTTATGATCATTTAGAAAAAAGAATTTAACTCTAAATGGTTTGACTTATTGGTTAATGTTTTTTTTTTTTTTTACTTTTTGAGTTTAAACTTTCAAGGTAATAAAATTTATTGATTTTTTTTTTGAATGCACCAAGTTTGATTCTGAAAATATGTTTTTAAGATCATTTGAGAAAGAACTTAATCTCTATTAATAATATACAAATTAGTTTTTAAGTTTTTAGTTGAGAGATTTAATATCTGTTGATGCAAAAACTAATTAAAAAATTACTGTTGAATAAGAAAGAAATTTGGAAAAAAAATTATTTTTAATAGATATAGAAGTTGATTCGAAAAAAAATTATCGTAAAAAAAGGAAAAAAAAAGAGAAAGGAAAAAAAAAGAAAGAAAAAGGTCTAAAAATACCACTCTATGTAAAAACCAAAAATAAAGAAAATTAACAGTAACCTTTAAAATTGACCGGAGGCTAGCAATTTTACAGACGGACATCTTCATTTTATACCCTGACTGTAGTTTCGATAGCCTAAAAATAAAGATCATGTCGGGTTCATTGCCATCTGGCCCGCCGTCAGATCCCAAACCCGCCACCTGTGCCACCAATTCACCAGACGAAACAGCCACCACCTCCACCACAACAACCCCCTCTACCCCAGAAGTTTCATCTTTATCACCTGTTCAGATCCCTCTCTCATGGCCTCCCGATTCTTCCCTCACTCTCGACTGGATCCAAAACCTCATTGCCGCGTTTGATTGGTCTTCCAAAAACCTCCCCCATCTGAACTCCCTTCAGTCCTCCCTGTACCCGTCTTTGACACTTTAGTCCTCACCGCCTCGAAAATTCTCCACAAAGAGCCTAACTGTGTTAGAATCGATGACTGTAATGAAAATTCAAAAGTGGTAGTCGTAGGAGATGTTCATGGGCAACTTCATGATGTTCTTTTTCTATTGCAAGATGCTGGGTTTCCGTGTGAAGATCGGTTCTTTGTGTTTAATGGAGATTATGTTGATCGAGGAGCTTGGGGTCTTGAGACTTTCTTGCTCTTGTTAGCTTGGAAGGTAGGTATCTTTAAACTAATTCAAGAATTCTGTTAAAAGTTATATTTTATGGAAGATTTTTTCTTTCTCGTATTATTTCTTTTCATGAATTTGAAGAATGTGAATTCGATACTTAGATGATATTTGATGAGAGGGGAAATGGTAGAAAATATTTCTCTAAAGGAGACTGGGTTGAGTAGGCTGGTGTTGTCTCCGGTGGAAACACACACTGATGCTTAATTTAGTTATGTATGGCACTATATGGCCAGATAAATGTAATATTAATTGATAATGGAAAGCTAAAGGATGCTCGAAGGTATTCGGATTTGGAGAAATGTTGCAATTTGCTATGAACTCTTTCAAGCAGTGTTGTGTGATTCACTTTATATCCATTATTTTAATATGAAAATAATGAGTTTGTGCCAAGTGACTATTCCCCAGTAGAGAATCTAGGTATACTAGGAGGGTATCCTCTTAGTATCGCATAAAGCACATCAATGCTGTGAATCACAATTGTTGGGTAATGATGCATAATAATGCTAGCATTAAATAATCATAGTGGCATGGTAAGTAAGTACCTTTGATTGGTTCATGAAGGGTCGATGAAGGTAGCAAGTCATCTTGAATGGATTTTCGGAACAGTGTCAAAGTCCATCCTTAGAAGCCATATGCAGATATGAATATTGCAGCTCAAGCGAAGGTTGATGAAAAGAACCACTGTAGAAGACCATCAAATGGGTTTTTTGATTGGAACTAGTTCAAGTTTCAAACCAGGCACACCGTGGAGGAGATGATGGAGGGAGGGATTAATCTTCAGGTTCCATGAGTGAAGAGAAGGGGAGTGGTTAAGTGAGGGAGAGAGAAAATGTCAGTGAGTGGTGTGTGTGAGAGCGGGTGAATAGGTGAGAAAAATCCCTTCTTTAAAGATTCCTTTTTTCCCTTTCGTTTTAGGCTTATTTTAACTAAGTAATTAGATTCTAACTAAATGGCCTCTTTCCTTTCTTATTAGTGTGCCAAATGCCCACTTCTATTAAGCTATAAGCCATGGTATATCACCTGGTTTTAGTTATAATGCTAAGTTTCTAATATTTCTGGACCATTTCTGCAATCTGAACACAATTTAAGGTTGATATTGGGTGATAAATTTTCTTTCGATAAAAAAATTGTTAAGACAGAGCAGAGTTTGCTGTATGGATTTGTTTCTATTGTACAGTCTTTTTTCTGTGTTGTACTCTTACACACTTAGTGATATTGTTAGCTTAAGTAAGGAGTCAAAAAGATTTTAGACCCTACATTCACATTTGCTGAAGAAAATTCAATTTGTGATCGGCTTCATATTGCTAAGTTACTGGACATGTGTTGGGCTGGTGGTGCTTGCTTCATTTAAATAACCATTTCTTTGTTTGCTAAATGTCCAAGTTCCATGTACAAATGTTTATCTCTTTTTACATGTACGGATGTTTATCTTTGTTTCTTTTTCTTTCTTTTTCTTGAGGATATAAATCACAAATTTTTTACTTAAACTCGATCTTGTTTTTTGTTAATTAAGTAATGTTTATGAATTGGTATCTTGCTTAGGTATTTTTGCCACAGAGGGTATATCTCCTCCGTGGCAATCATGAATCCAAGTATTGCACATCTGTGTATGGTTTTGAGAAAGAAGTTTTGGCAAAGTATGGCGATAAAGGTAAGCATGTCTATCGGAAGTGCTTGGGATGCTTCGAAGGCCTTCCCTTGGCCTCTATTATAGCTGGGCATGTATATACTGCTCATGGAGGACTTTTCCGCAGTGTGTCTATCACCCCATCAAAGAGAACGAAGGGAAAGAAGAATCGGAGGATAAGTTTAAATTCTGAAACCAAACTATTATGTCTTGGTTCTTTGGAGGAGTTATCCAAAGCTCGAAGATCGGTTCTTGACCCTCCATGGGAAGGTCTGAACCTAATTCCGGGAGATGTGTTATGGTCAGATCCAACAATGAAATCTGGACTGTCACCAAATACAGAGAGAGGCATTGGTTTATTATGGGGACCTGATTGTACTGAAGACTTTTTAAAGAAGTTCCAACTAAAGGTTGTGCATATTTAAATTCTCATTTAAGTTGACATGATTACAGTTTTAATTCTCATTATTAGCATGTTGTTGGGCAATTTTACTACTTACTCAAATTCTCAATTTTAAATTTTGAATCATATATTTTTAAAATAAATGACCTATCCCCAAATCTGAATTATAGGAAGCTTTCTATTCAGGTTTGATGATATGATAATTTTTTTTCTTTTCCCAACATGTATCAATTAGTATACTGGTCCCAATTTGACATTATGTTAGAAAGTCAAATTATTTGGAGTTATTTTGGGGCGCTTTTGGCAATTTGTGATCACAAACTTTTGAAGAATGGGTCTATTTCTGCATTTATGAACAATAGAAAAATGCTTAGCTTTTACTTGCATTCTTTATCTATGTCACGCATTTCACTATTTCTGCAATTCATGCCAAGAATAAGGTGATGTTTTACAATTTAGGAATTGACATGGTTTTTAATGTTTCATCTTGTTGCCTTAGCTAATCATCAGATCACATGAAGGCCCGGATGCAAGGGAAAAGAGGCCCGGTCTTGGAGGAATGGATGAGGGGTACACCATAGATCATGTTGTACCATCAGGAAAGCTGATTACTCTCTTTAGTGCCCCAGACTACCCACAGTTTCAGGTTTTGTTACAATCCTTCTTTCCTATATTGGTCTCTTTTTGATTTCATATACTATCTACAACTCTTATCTGGGAAAACAGTTTTGCATCGTTTGGCTTCACATTTCTTATACATTTAGGGTTGAGTTCGAGTTCCATGTTGGTATCTTAATCTTGCACCGATTAACACGTTTGGAGATGTTAAGCTTTTGTAACTGTTCTTGTTCGGCTTCCATATAGAAAGCATCTGCTATGTTTTCTTGGTGGATATGATTTCCTTGACTTTTTCTCGACTGGTTTTTATATCTTGAACATCTTGGCACAAGTAAACACCAGGCATATTGGACAACATTTTAAACTCTGTTTTTATTTATGTTGAATCATATTAGGTATTTTTGAATGACATTATCTACATCAGATAATCAATCTGGTTTGGGCTTCCAAAGAGGCAATTCTTCTTTAAATAAACACAGTCCATCCATCATCTTTAAACCTTGTTGGATGTTGATGATTTGCGAAAGACTTGAATGAAGTTCCTAAATGTTACCACATATGTTGAATTACTTGAGGGAATCGTAGAGCCGGATGAAACTAATTTAGACAACTTTTAACAGCACTTTTGCCTCACTCACTTTTTCCTGATGTTATAATTTTTAACAAATTAATTTGTTTTGTAGGCGACTGAGGATAGACACAAAAATAAAGGAGCATATATTGTCCTGAAACCCCCACGTTTTGATGTGCCGGAGTTCCATAGTTTTGAAGCAGTTACTCCGAGACCAGTGGTACGAATTTTGAACTATAAACTAGCAGAATGATAAAATTGTTTTAATAACTTGCCAATTGCTCAAGCATATTCTCCTAAATACTTTTTCCCTTGCAGGTGAAAGCTTATTATGATTATGAAGATGTGATCGACTCTGATGAAGAATTAGACTTGGCCTCAATGGTGACCTCAACTTAATGGTCTTCACCCTCCCTTTTTATTTTAGGGATCCTGAACATTTTGGAGTTGTAATTTCTCCATGATTTTGTGCTGTGCCTATTATTTATTGATTTCATTGTACCCGGAAAAAGAAGAAGAAGAAGAAAATTACTTATTGCTTAATGGGTTTCTCATGCTGGTGCCCCCGTACACGTATAAAATTGTATTGTAACCTCAAGAGTGGTTATAGTGCAGTTTTTTGGTTGCATAATTTAGTCCATTTCTTGTCCTTGTCTCTGCTCGCACTCCTATGCGAAATGCGTTTGCGCCTGAAACCTCAAAGCTAAGTTGCTGAGATGGCTAAGATGGCCAAGACCCGCAAAAAGAAAAAGGATACACAATAGCGTCTTACCACCATATGCTATTATGGTTTAAAGATTGGTCTCAGGGCTAACATTAAAAGCATAAACCATAAATTACAAGAAAATTCTGAATTCACCCAATAAAATAAAATAAAAATTCTTAGGTGAGATTTTGAAAGATTAACAGATAATCGATCATAATCCTGTTATAAAGAAGCAACATGAGGGGAGATGATTCAAGATTCCAATTTGGATGATCACAGTAAAAGTTGAGCAAAGAAATCGGAGGAGCAGCTAGTAAGAAACATTATGAAAATATAAAGTTTGATGTGAATAAAGCCGGCAAGCTCAACATACAAGTCCCATGTATAACTGAACGGAAATTAAAAAAAGCCTCCTACCTAGATAGTATTAACACGGTAAGGTCTACTGATCTAAAAGAAGGCAATTACAACCAAGACTGAAATCCATCCTAATGGCAAATCGCTTTTACTGTGTCATTAACAGGCATGGACGTTTTTCAACTGATTAGTCTGACTCGCCAAATGGGACACGGACATACAGTTGTCCATGCAAGGTGACCACCGCTGTTGTCTGATGTGGATCGATCCTCGAGGGTAAGCTGACAACCTGAAAACAATGCCAATCTTAGTTACTCCATGAGAAAATGGAAAAGTTTAACAAGTCTTAAATGTGAACTGCAATAAAATGTTTGCTATCCCTCAAACAGCTAAAAGCATAAAACCTTGAGACATGCTTGCAAGGAATGTTTCATCTACGGCAGGGAAATAACAGGCATTACCAAAGAAATGGAATGCGTACCTTTTTGAATGGTGCAACACCCCAAGGATTTTCCTCATGCTCAGGTTCACCACTGATAACCAAGCGCCCTGCTGGATCTGATTGAACCCGTACCTGATTTTGCAAAACAACAAGGTTATAAAACATTTGCTGATGTCTCAATATGATATCAACATAAATTTTGGTGTTCCTAAATTTCAACGAAAGTGTGATATATTGACTAGAAAGCAATGAAATGAATCAAAACCAGTTTCGGGGAGTCATAACACAAATTTTCCGTTCATGTCCGAACTGGTGGATGCATTCTTATATCTCTAAAATTTGAGTATAGTAATAAGTTTGAATCTTCATCAATCCAGGGACAATCTTGTGGGTACATGCTCATTAAGGTGTGGCGGTAAAAGAAACTATGCACCCCTATCTACAAGTAATGTAAAGCAGTGCACCAAGCATATAGAAACGGCCTTGGCAACTTCAGGTTCTACTAAATAATAATCAAGCTAACAGGCAAGATAAAAGGGGTGCTTTCTAGTCAGGCAAGAATTTTCCAAATCCGCTGCTAAATGACATCAGATTGCTTTCCAGGATAAAATGAGTAAAATATATGTACAAGTGAAGTATAAAAGAAGACAAGAGAAACAAGAATTTAAGCACGCACCTCTTCACGGAGGAGACCTGGAACTAAAGCATACACCTCAAAACTATCCTTCTGTAGATATAATTTTTCATTCCAAGTTAGAAATATTACAAATTTCTGCATTGCCTTTTAAAGGGAAAAAAATAATAACATGCAAGAACTGACTGTTTTCTGTACGTTGATCTTCACCCAATCAGCTGGAGCTCCAACATCAATCACCTCCACATCCAATCTAGTTTAAAAAAAAAAAAAAAAAGCCACTCGAATCAATGCCACTATTTATTTCTCATCAAGGCAGATATTTGATACCAATGGGCAAATCTAATAACTGGGGAGCAAGAATTTTAACCGTGCACTTTTGGTGCGTGGAGATTTGACAGCATGTTCCACATAAGATGGTTTCTTGCGTTTCAGTAAACCTGAGCCAAGAGGTCCAAATATTGGAAACTGATTTAAGCTGCTAACGAATTGAGAAATTGATAAACCCTGTAACTCACCAATGTTTTTTAGCTCTTTTTCACGCTTTTGTGCAGGTATGGTATTCTTGTCCTACAAAATACAGATACATCACTGTAAACAATAGTTATACGAATACACATTAGAAAACAAAATTGAGAAATGCTCAATATAATTTCAACAGACCTTAATGATAGGGCTACTAACTTCGCCATTACCAAGAAAACGAAGTGAGTGCCAACCCTGCATTGCACGCGCTGCAGCATCCCTACGAGTTCTACCCGATCCAGAAGCCTGAATATCACCAGCAAGCAAAGAGAATGTAGGCATGAGGACAACAATGAAGAAGACAGGATGCTCAAAGCCTAAGGTGAAAAAAGAAAAAGGAAAAATAGCATGTCAAATGCGCAAAAGCTCTTAATTACACAATCAGGGAAAAATTTCATAAACGAAGAAGGTTAGCCATGCAGACAGGGTTCATGTTGATTGCACCCACTTGGGAACCAGGAATGTTCTGCTGCTCATAAAGTTATTCCCAAGGGCACTGTATGGCCCACTTCTATATAGGTTCTTGCATGGCTGACGATGTTGGGAGAGTCCCCAATAGAGGAGTTTTCCAATGCCAAGTAGCATTTGGGAGTTTGAGTAAAATAAATTGAGTTGGAACCTGATTCTTAAACTTATGCTACAAGTTAGGAAAGTCCCCTTCTTCGTTAGACCCTCACAGGAACTTGACGCTGAATTGTATATCAAAAACATTTCTTATTGTTAAATTTTAGTATCACAAATAAATAAAAGGGCATGACATACATGGTACCTTGGTGTCAGTCTGGAAAAGAAATTCATGTCCACAAAAAGTCCCACATTATTGAGCCAGATATAGATTATATACAATATCTGATTCCACCAACATTTGGACGTTGTATTTAATGGTCCATTGAAAAAAATTCCAAAAACCACCAAACTCTCAGAATGATCAGCCTTCGTAAAATTTAGTCCACATTAATTCAACATAAATAAGTTCAGGAGGTTGGCTCAGTTAGCCTAAACACTGACCAAAGGAAAACCAATTCAAGCTAGACACATTGAAAACTCTACCACCACAAACATTTTATGATTCCTCTGAAAGGGTTTGGGAAGAACAAAAGACTGTCACAAGCTCTGGAATAGTGCTATATGGCATGGGTACAAGGCGTGGAATGCTAGAAAATTTAACAACCACGATCTATCAAAGCAACTTTTGTGGGATCAAATAGTTTTAGCTTCATTATGAGCTTCATATAATGAGTTCTTTAAAGAGTTTCTCTAGCTAAAGTACAAAGAGACTGGAAAACCATAGTGTGCCTAGTTTAGTTAGCTTCTTGATCTTTTTTTAGGAGAATGCCTCATCTTTCTTCTGCACTTGAGATAATTTCTCTCTTTCAAAAAAAAATATCATTTTATCAAATAAAACACCAAAAATATTTCTCCACGCACCTTGATACATTACAAACACGTGTCTTCAAATACGCTAACCAGTTTAACAGGGTAGTAACAAAATAATAACACCAAACAATAAACAAGAGGTATCACAAAGTTATGATCTATATTGAAAAAAACAATCCCATTCGAGAGTGATATTTACCTGACTGTTGGCATGCATAGGATCTGACTTGGGTAGCTTGGGTGGCTTCGGAAGCTTGGGCTCAGACTTGGAAGCAATAGGGATGTTAGGTTCACCAGCATTGGTTATGTGTCTTTCATAATCAAGTAGCACCTGATGAAGCATGTGCACCATTGTTTATATATACGAATAATTTTAAACAGAAACTTCACTACATGAGCAGACAAAACACAAAATAATAGCCAAAAGTTTTGTAGCCAAAGGAAGATAACCAAAAGATCAAGGGAGAAAACGGAGATACCATATTTCAGGCTTTTAAAAGATGTCCAAGTTATATAGCAGGTAAGTTGATCTACTTGTGAAACTTACCAATCTGATGTGACTCGATCCCAGTAGTACATCCTTATTTCATGCACTTAGGAGCCAAAATAATGACATTGCCTAATTCTTTTACTATTAAAAAAGGAAAATAATAAGATCCCCTGCCTAACCACGCACATCATTCGTTGCACCAATACACAAACATTCTATCCTACGTCTGTGCACAGATGTAATTTCCTTTTTCACTAATTCTTTTCAAACTAATCTACTTAATTGTTGTTTTCATACTGATTTTGTGTATCTACAAACCTTTTACTTTATTTATTTCCCCCATTTTTCTTGTTTTAACCCATAAAATTTTCAACTCTTCATTTCCTCTCCCTAACTGCTCTCCCCTCTTTTGGCAATATTTGCTCTTTCTATCTACACATATTTCCATCTCTACTCTTCTCTCCTCTTTAATAGAACTAAGGATAAAGCTACTCTCTAACAGTATTTTAGAGTCATTTTGAACGGCAGTTTTATATGTATATATCATCAAAATTTCACAGTGAAAAAAAAAAACACATAGAAATACCAACTCAGTGAACAACAACTTAATGCTTGGCTGATATATAAACTACAAACATGTATACAACAACAACAACAGCAGCAGCAGCAACACCCAAACCTCAAACCCAAACTAGTTGGGGTAGGTTATATGGATCCTTTTGCGCCATTCTCATCAATCATATACCAACACCATAAACATGTATACATAGTTATATTTACACACTTATATACACATCTGTGGAAAGTTCAAACTACCTAGTAAGTAGCAATTAACAAATAGAATGCACAGGGTAAAGTGATATATGCACATGTTATCATGATATAATCACCTTCTCATAAAACCCTCGAAATGTCCACGAAACTGTAGTGCATGTCCTGCAAAAGCAGCAGAAAGAGGGGAAAAGACATTAAAATATGGACGAACAATGTAAGGGTCATTTTTTTCTGGAAACAAAGGGAACATGATAAACATGTGGGGCGTCATTTGATACATGGTTAACTGCAAGTCTTAAAGAACTAATAGAGGTCATATAAAGCAATATTATGAAAATCAATCTGAGTTTCCATGATGTGTCAATAACTAATGCCTTTCCAATTTCAGTGTTCAGCACCAAAGCGTTCGTTTATACAGATACTTCATCTGGTTTTTCTCTGCTTTTCTGTCCCAGCATCATTAATATATTTCCTGAATTCTTGTTCCATATGTCCTAGATTAGCCATCTCATTGATATGCTTGCAGGGCAAAGGCCTTCCTTAAACATGCTCTCTGTCGTAACAATTATATCCAATCAGTTTTTATAGAAGTACCATCCTATCATCTCTTACCAATTAAACCAAGTTAAATTGGCTTAACTTGGCAAAAGAAGTCGGTATACGATGATTTTGATCTTCTAATACTCTTATATATTTAATTACCCCAACAAAAAATCTCTTTTTTACAACTCAACAATAAAGGTAAAATGTAGGTTGGAAAGCACTAAGTCTTCTATAATAGTTAGGTAATGTTTGCACCTAGCTAATAGGATCTATAATTGTTAATTTTCAAATCTGTGTAAATGTTTCATGGAATTGGATAGGTTCCTCACTATCACCTATGGCTGCAGACATGTTCCATACTTTTCGAATCCAAATTTTTGAGACTGTTTTCCACATGCTAGTTTAAGGAAGCTGCTAGAAAATAAATACAAGATACTCTGAAATTTAAACACATGAAAAATGCTTGATCTTGCAACAATGAATTACTTGAACTTTGTATTTAAATATGGCAACATATATTGTTCCTTACTTTGGGGGATTAAAGGACTCTCCAACTAGCCTCCACAGCTTACATGAGGTCACCTATTAATCAGAAAGAAGCCAGATACATGATCTTTAGAAACAGACTCCAATAAAATAAAAAACCTAGGGAAACAATCTCTGCCAATTATAAAAAATGAGATCAGCTAAAATTTGATGACAAACCCTGGAAAAATTTCTTTTAAGTAAGATATTTTGATACAACATGAGAATGAGAAACGCCACTTGCTTTTAGGTAAGATCCCCCCAGTAGCTAACAAAATTTTTTAAAATTTCCTGTATATGTAACATCAAAGAATGGCTCTGTTTCCATGAAAATACCTTCCAAATTTGTGCGTACACAGAAGCACGTAAATGCATTTGCATGCTTCCGTGGGTTACTGTGCTTCGCCCTAGCACTAATATAATCGAGCTTACTAAATTCACCAACAAAAACCAACCACAACTAATAACTAACAAAGAAATTAATTTAAGATGCAGGCAAAAATGGAAATGGTTTTAGATCATTGACAAGACGATGCGTACCTTGTCATAACCACCCAATCTCATCACAGATCTCCACAGCCTTATCACCATAAGGTGGTACATATTAGAAAAGAAACTCTGAAAAAGACATTATTCTCAAATGAACAACATGAAACTTGTTAAGTCATTAGAAACTTACTTTAGACAGTTTAAGAGATCTCCGTAGAACTTAGGAGGTTTGAACTCCATGCCCATCTCTCTAAAGAAACTATGAAGCTCAATCAGAAAATCCTTTTGCTCCTCTTCTGTACCCGATTCACTACCACCACTATTTTCATTCAAAAGAAAAGAACGCCTTGGTGTTGAGTTTCCATTAGTTTTGGGTGTGGACGTATCTGTTTTGTTCTTCACAGCATCTGATTCTCTCTTGTTATCAACTTTAGCTTCAGTGTCTGAAGATCCAGCCTGAGGTGCAGCAGGTTCGTTATTCTCTTTAGGAACTGCCCCAGTATCATGACCAGATGTATCTTCAGCGGGTTTAACAGTTTCAAGATGACTACTTGAGATAGCACATGTTTCAGGTTTCAAATTAGTAGATCCATTGGCTTTGACATATTTCGCAGATTCAACTTCAGGGGTGACTAAGCTTTTTTCAACATCTAGTGGGGCTGGGGAAGCAGAATCTTGATCAGGCTGTTGTGGACTGGATTGCAACTCCACAGTGCTCTCATCAGCAGCTGCCTCGGCCTTAAGTGAAGGATTCTCATTATCCAAGGGGACATCAACAGTGTCAGGTTTAGGAGGCGGAGAAGCATTATCAACTTGTTCAACAGGGACTTCTTGTGCATCAATCAACTGCTCTGTCTCTAGAGTACCAGGCACTTCCCGTGCTGATCCATCCTCATTGTCCTTGGTATTACTCATCTCTAATTCTACGCACAGCATAAAAAAAAAAAGAAAAAAGAAAACCCTCTTATTCCCAGATAAAATGCTAACATAAAGACCCCAACTTTTTAAAGAGGCAAACGAGTTTAAAATCACAATTAACAGAGCAAGATTGATGCTTTATCACTCAAAATCACAACTTTTAAACACCGCAAACCTACATTTTCTCCATTCTTTCAAAGTTCAAACCCTAATTTTCTCTTTTCCCGTCAGTTCTCCTCTTAACAGCCCACATGCACACACAATCATAAAAAAAGAAAAAAACAAAAAATAAAATCTTTATATCTACAGCTACGGGTTGCTAACCCTAATTTTCATTTTAGTGCCCATTTCACTATAGCTTAAAAAAAAAAAAAAAAAAAAAAGAACTTTAACCAAAAAAGGCTAAAACATAAAAAAAAGGAGAGAAACTTACCTGCAATGCAAAGGGAAGGAATGGTTGAGCAACAAAACCCGGAGGAGGAGGTGAAATCTGCTCTCTAGTGATTCTTTTAGTCTTATTATATAGCAAAGAAACAAACATAAAGAAAACCCTAAATCTTGAATGCTCTATCTGGCCTTATCTGTTGATTCTGAAAATATTTGTGTGTTTTTGGCAAGGTATTTATGAGTACTCTATCCCTCTGAAAAAAAAAATCTCTCCCCCTCTCTCTCTCTGCGTTTTCTTAGTTTTTTTACAGAACAGAACAACCTGACTTGCCTGAAACAGATAATACCACACGTGTACTTTTGTGAAAGTATTTCAAGATTCCTTCTAAATATGATGTTGGATTTGTCTTACTGTTGACTCAGCCATTTCGGTTTCAAAATGGCCCAAAACAAAAGTGGGTTTGTCTTGATTTGTATTTTACTATGGCCCATCCAATAGAAAGAATGGACCTGGCCTGCTGAAATTGAACACATGTATATATTCATATGTGAAATTCTAGATCAAAATTTTGGATTAATAGTTGTAAAAGTCTCTTTACTCTTTCTTTTATTTTTATCGTGTCTTTTTATTTTTTTCCTCTTAAATTCGTCTATTTATATTTAATTTTTATGTTAATCTCATCCCTCGTCAACTTTTGGACTAATGATAATAATTTTTTTTTGTCTTCATTCATTCATCTACTCTATTTTTTTTTAATTTTTTAAACTGAATTTCAAAAATTAAAAAATTAAAAAATACTAAAAAAAATGTAAAGATATATTTTTTCATTGTCTCTAAAAATAAAAAAATTATAATACTTGAAAAGAGTCTACGATAATTTACTTATTTTGATTTTATAAATTTTTTAATTTGAATCAAATTTTAGTCAAATTAAAAAATTCATTAGTGGTGGGGTACAATACTAAAAAAAAAAAAACAAAATTATATTTCCAATTTTGGATCAAATTAAAAAATTTATAAAATAGAAAATAAGTAAATTACAATAGACTCATTTGAGCTATTACAAAATTATAAATATCATTTAAAAGTTTAAAATTTTAATTAAAACCCGCTTCAATTTTTTTATAAAAAATACTATAAATATTTTATTTTATATCCAAAATTTGCTTACTATCATAGAGCCAAATTTGCCTACATCAACCCATGATTCAAATTATTAACTCTTTTTTTGGATTAAAAAAAATGAAGATAAAAATATTTTTTTATTCAAAATATTTCTTATGGGCTTATATTTATATTTGTTTCCATTTCATGTAAATTACAATTCAACCGTCATGGGAATCACGTTTTCATTCATGGGCAGAAAGCCTAAAAGGAAAGTAAAATTAGGTACAAGTTTGATTGATTTATCTATTGAATTGGAAAGATGAGTTGTAAGTCAGGATTTAGGTTGGATTTTTCTTTTCATTTAATTTTTTTTCTTTTTTGGAAGGATTGAAATTGAAAAATTCTTTTACATCTAGGTTTAAAACCAATCTAAATCCAATAAAATGATATGTTTTGGGAGATCAATAATAAACTTTTTTTTATCTTGACATTATGAAATCTTTTAGAGTAAATTATAAATTATTCCCTCTTGTTTAGAAAAAAAGAAGAATTAATTAGTTTATTTTTTAAAAAAACTAATCATTTAGGTGGTGTTTGATAAAATTAAAAATTAAGTGTTGAATATGTTAAGTATTGAATTTTAATCCTAAATAATTAAGTACTCGGATATATTACATACAAGTCTGTTTGGTATCTACTAAAAATTAAATACTAAATATAATAAGGTTATTTGATAAATATTGTTATTGAACATATTAAAGTTATAGATATATGTAAATGATATTTTTTAACACAAATAATATATATATATATATATATTTGTGTGTATAAATAAATAAATAAAATTCAATAAAAATGATTATTAATAAAAAATTAAATAGGATCTAAAATTTTGAATTTTTGAATACTTAGCTTGTTGGTGTTTGTTTCCATGGAAATTAAAGAAAATTTTACCCCGAAGTATTTTACAGTGGGAATTAGATTATGCTACATAATATCACATGGCATGTCGTGGTAAGTTCATGTGATGATTTATGTTGTTGGTCTTTGCAAAATGGTTTCTCTTCTTTTTATCGGAAATCCTTGCTCGCTTCCTTTGCAAGGTCAAAGGGGTCACTAACCTCTGAATTTTGGGAGCCTTACGGACCTTCTTTCCAGATTTTGTTATGGATGTTCTCCATTAAGTGTTGACATGCTTGCGAACATCATCCTCCTTTGAAAGATTAAAGAGCTTGTGGATCTTTGATGCTCTCTTTGGATCTCTCATTCTTGGTTACTCTGTGTCGGTGAGCCTAGGAAGATCATTGTCACCTTTCTTCACAATTACCAAGTTCAATACAGAAAGGTCCTGACTAACAATACAGACACGCACAGACTTACTCTTGCATTCTCCATTGCGCCTTCCATATCCACGAAAGCAGGGGATCCCTTTGTGAAGCAAGAGATGAACGCGGCCAAGGGTTAGCACTCCCTGCTTAATGGGAAATCCTTGCTTATCACAACCTCTCATGATTTTGAAAACATAGCCTTTAAATTCCTCTCCAAGAGCGTCTCCGTTGACCTCCTGTGAAATCCTCTTGTCAAAAAGAGCCTGAAGCTTCTGGTCATCGTCGATTCCGAGCTTTTTCTGGCGTCTCGTCATAGGATTTGTGACGTTGAACTTCATGTCAGGGAGACAAAAGAGATGCTTGGTTTCCTTCTAACCAGTAACTTCTTGAGGATAATTGGACGTAAGCATGATGATGAAGAAGATCTCCTCTATTTCAACTATGGAGATGGTAGATATTGTTTTTTGATTAGTTTGTATAATTAGGATTATAAAAATATAAGAGAGCTATATAGTTATTTTAAAAAAATTCAATTGAATGTGTTAATCAAAAAATTTTAAGTTAAAAACTTTAACTTACCTAATTAATTAGTAGATTTTGACGTAATTTTAAATTTAAATATGAGATTATTTAAATTATCAAACAAACTTTTTATATTAAGTACTACAACTTAGTTTTTTAAGCTACTTAAATAGGTTATTAAACACCCTCTTAGTTTCTCACATTTAATTCCATTAATAACTTAGTTTTTTCATTCGTATTTTATTAGATTAGTGATTTTTATTTTCAAAATACCCTTTCTTTGATTTTTAAAGCATAAAAAAATGACAATTTGAAAAAAAAAAAACCTAATCTAATGAAAAACTAATGAAAATACTAAATTATTAACTAAATTAAAACCTAAAAGACTAAATAATTAGTTTTTAAAATAGAAAAAATTAATTAATTTATTTATCTAAACAAGAAGGATTAATTTATAATTTACTTTTTTTCAGTATTAAAGAGAGAGCACTAAGCCTAATATCAAGCAGAAGCAACACTGGTACATCAACCATCAAACCCATATTTTATACATTTATGTTTGCTCATGAATGAGAAATTTTAAAATACATCATAAATAACTATTATATATTTACAATAGTTATTCTATGAGCTCATTTTTAAAGAGAGAGATAATAAAAAAAATACTCCAAGACTTATCAAAAGTGATAAGAATATTTTCACCTTAGCTCAAATTTTTTTCTTTTTTTTCGTTTATTTGTGTTTATCTTTCTCTGAAAAAGTAAGTATTGATAACTATTTTATGAGTAATATAAAATTTCTGGCTCAGGAATAACTATACGCGTGACAATAGAACCCTCCATACGATTACTATCAAACCAAAACGATACGTTATCCCTTTTGCCAACTCACCAAGAGAATCAATCTTTAACAAATTTCACAGTTGCAAATAACCTTCCAGATAGAAGAAGCAGAATTCAAAGGACTATGCTGAAACAAATCACCATCCTATAAACATTTTGAGGTCATAATTTGAACCCATAACTTGACAGGATCATGAAGTAGAATCCAAACAAGTTTACTAATCATATCAGTATTGGCATCACTGGCATAATTTCAAACAATAATGAAAATAATTAATTTATTTATCTAAACAAGAAGGATTAATTTATAATTTACTTTTTTTCAGTATTAAAGAGAGAGCACTAAGCCTAATATCAAGCAGAAGCAACACTGGTACATCAACCATCAAACCCATATTTTATACATTTATGTTTGCTCATGAATGAGAAATTTTAAAATACATCATAAATAACTATTATATATTTACAATAGTTATTCTATGAGCTCATTTTTAAAGAGAGAGATAATAAAAAAATACTCCAAGACTTATCAAAAGTGATAAGAATATTTTCACCTTAGCTCAAATTTTTTCTTTTTTTTCGTTTATTTGTGTTTATCTTTCTCTGAAAAAGTAAGTATTGATAACTATTTTATGAGTAATATAAAATTTCTGGCTCAGGAATAACTATACGCGTGACAATAGAACCCTCCATACGATTACTATCAAACCAAAACGATACGTTATCCCTTTTGCCAACTCACCAAGAGAATCAATCTTTAACAAATTTCACAGTTGCAAATAACCTTCCAGATAGAAGAAGCAGAATTCAAAGGACTATGCTGAAACAAATCACCATCCTATAAACATTTTGAGGTCATAATTTGAACCCATAACTTGACAGGATCATGAAGTAGAATCCAAACAAGTTTACTAATCATATCAGTATTGGCATCACTGGCATAATTTCAAACAATAACTTTATATAACGTAATGATCGTTATATAATAGATTTCAGCATGTTTGTTACCGTTATAGAAAATATAATGACATTTCGTACAAATAACGAAATTATTATATGTCATTATTATTATATAGGGCTGTTATTTTGTAAATAAAATTGTTATTAAAAAAATATGATTCTTTGTGTTTTATTATTCTTTATGTGATATTAACCTATTAGAAATGTTATTTTATTCTCAATTAATAAAATTGTTAAAATATGTGAATTGAAAGAAATTTATTATCAGCTATTAGCATATTAATACATTCATGATATTGATTATCATAACCCTTATTTCCTATTGCTGTTGCAGCCATTTTTACAACCATATCTATGATCTAAAACTATGATCATGAGCTTGATGAAACTTAGACCACCAACATTTTTAGGCGAAGTCACAATCTTCCAATAAGATGAACTCCACGATCACCGTCCCCTTTTCCCCAACAGAAATCGTTTAGCTAATTTATCAACCACACCACAAACAGCTCTAGGACGTGAAGTAGTTTGCATATATAGCATAAATAGAAACAGTAGAAATAATATTGTGCACTAATTAAAGTCATTCTTCCTGCCTTACTCAAAGCCAGACGGTGCTTGACCTTCTCGAAAACATCCTTGTAAGTGGATTTGGTAACCCTACCAGCAGCAAAGCAAAACTATAAGGTATTTTCCCATATCATGAGAAAAAATTGATCTTATCAGTTCTACTCAAGTTGCCTCTTCTTTCCCGATTTGCAAAAAGACTAATAAAACCTCGAGACTTTGCAATATTCCTCCATACCTGACAAGGCACAAAATTCCTGAGGAGTAAGCATGATGGCTCTAGCATTCCCAATGGAAGCTTTAGCAAAAAAACATAGCATCATCAGCAGAGAAAAGATGTGAAACTTTCGGCCTATCTTTAGCCAGACAAACTGGCACACATTCTCTTCTACTAACTCTGTGCTTAATATAAAAAGATAGCTTTTCCACGCGCAATACAAAAAGACAGGGAGACAAAGGATCCCCATATCGAAGACCACGACAAGCAGAAAAGGCTTCTATGTTTTTGGCATTTCATATAATAAAAAGAGATAGCTTGGAAGTGGAAAGGCTTGGAATTCAGGGACGAACAGATCCCACTATGGTTTCAAGAGAAGAGGACTATGATGTGAATTTAATCTAGGAATATGTTGAATCGAAGCTTTACAAATGTTGCCAATCCATATTGCAGAGACGTCTATCCAGCCTATCATTAATTAGTTGTATACACTCCATAGTATTTTTAGCATAAGTAAAGACATTGCCTTTATACCAACAAGTTGTTATTCCGGTGATAAAAAAAGATGAATTTTCTGCAAACGTATAAGATTCGAATTCTAGAATTGTATTTGTTAAAAAAGATTAAATATTTTCGCTCTCATTTTGCATCTTCAATGATAAATGGGAATTGCCTTTATAACTAAAGTCAACAATGAGAGTGTTAAGCATCAATTCTCCTCTTAAAGGCAGCATCTTTAGAGAGAAAGCGGGCCTTCCCTTTCCTCACAAGTTTCTAGATGATCATTAAATAAAAGAGATGAACCCTAATGGACCCAAGACTGCAAACAAGATTTATTGAAAGAGATTAATGATCCCGTAGCTTCTCTGTCACAGATTCCACCAGACTAGCTAAATAACAGAACGGAACCAATTAGTGCCATTATAAGTAATATCCTAAGCAATACACTGATCATGAATGTGAATAACAGCTGCGGAGATTGTGTTTAATATATTATTCGTTTTTCACAATAATTATGTAGTTTTTTGTTCCATAATTATTTGTTTCTTAATTACATGATTTAAGAGACTAATTAATAATTATTTAAATTATAATTATGTATTTTTTTAATTCAATTAATAATTTTTATATCATTTAGTTATTTTTCAAATGTGATTCACATGTTTTATTTTATAGAGATGATTTAATATATTAATAAGTATTTTATCAATTTGCTCAATATTATAAATAAATGAGCTATTATAATGATAATAATATAATAGATTTTTTAGCATTAAAAATATCTTAAATTATAATTTTTTGAACACTTAGAAACATGTACTAATTATTTTTATACATTTCTAATTAATAAAAAATTCACTATAATACAATACATTATTAGAAAAATTATTAAAAACAACTTAGAGACCTAACCCGTTTTATAACAACAGATTTAAAACTTAACATATTAATTTGAGAGGCATTTTCATTTTTTTTAAAAAAAAAAACAGTCATAAGCTGATAATATGAAATTTTCAGGTGGTTTGGTCGAAAAGATTGACCGAAATGATAAATTGAAAAATTTACTTGACAAAGTTGGCTCATTTTAAAATATAAAAATATATTGAAAATTCAAAAGGTCAAATCAAGCCATTAGCTGTTTTTAAGAGTCGGATATTTTTATATTAACTTTTGCATATTAAAATTAAATTCCTTATTAATTATACGTTTTAAACAAATCATCTATACTTGAACTGAACTAATGCATTTAAAAGCTTTATTTTCTTTCAAACTCACATAAATTGTACCCGAAAGCAAAATATTTGGAAAAAAAAGCCTAATGTGTTGCACCTAAATAAATTAAACAAGTGCTAACGACTATTAAAACATAACAATTGATGTTGTTAATTGGTTCACGCATGATCGTAGCTATCATCAGAAGGATTTTAAACTTTGGTCTTGATATAAATGCAGAGTGGTTTTTCCAGATAAAAATTTAGTGTGGTGTGAAAGCAATATTTTCTGTCGGAGTCTGCGATAGCCTATCTATCTTTCCATTTTTTTTAATTAATTAAAAAAAAAAAGAGTTCAAAGCGGAGGTACGAGGACTGTTCTGTCAAGACATGAGAAATTCGAGACTTCAGAATATTACAAAACGTTGCAAAATGAGAATTTTTAAGAGCAAGAGATATTTGAACAGAAAAGGAAGACCTTAATGATTCTTGACTATGACAGGTACAGAATCTACATCCATGCATACATCTAGTCAGAATTATCTGAGAAAGAGAGGTGAAGTTTTTGAAAATCATGCGAATTACAGACCCGGCCCACACAAAATAATACTCATTGAGCAACTATCAGTCAACTTGTTTCCTCAACCACAATTATTGTCTTTCTCTTAGAGAAAGAGGACAATTTGATGATGATCTCTGCCTCGTTTGTTACCTATTTTAAAGAGAAAAAGATGCCCCAGATACCAAATACTAACCAGGATCCTATTAGCAAACATATGTAGAGAAAAGAAGTTGCTGAAATTCTTGCCTCCAGGAACATATCAGTGGAAGCTTGAGTTTGCGTAGATCGAAACTTGCAACAAGGTATTTATATTATGCTTATTACAATAGTTAACACTGGAAATGATTCTGTATGTGTTGCAGAGAGTTAGGATTTAGTGATAATCTCAAAAAGTCTAAGGATAGAGTTATTTCTAAAACAGGCTATGTAAGGTAATTTTCGGGTTGAATTCAAGTTCCACTCAGTTGTTCTATCATGAGTTGCCTCAAATATTGCATTAGGATTTAGTAATAATCTCAAAAAGTCTAAAGATAGAGTTATCTCTAAAACAGGCTATGTAAGGTAATTTTCGTGTTGAATTCATGTTCCTCTCAGTTGTTCTATCATGAGTTGCCTCAAATATTGCATCATCCATATTAGTTCCATTTTTTCGGAATTTGTTTAAGGTCAAATTTTATTCTTTATATCCTCTAATAATCCTTTGTACTTGCCTCTCATAAATGTTCTAAAGGAATTGATTCTGCTTTGCTATATGAGTGTTCTGCAGAGAAGTTCTGAAATGGGATTTTTTGGTCTTTTTGTGGTGGCGTTAATGCCAGTTCTGAAAGTACTCTTGATTACTGGAACTGGCTTGTTTCTTGCTCTTGATCGTATCGATCTTTTGGGATCGATTGCAAGACCCTACTTAAATAATGTGAGTTCAATACTTGTACTTACAATATCCTGTGTTTTACTATCAACAGTTTTTTGCCTTCCATCTCACAGAAACAGGCAAATTCTCTT
This sequence comes from Dovyalis caffra, assembly GCA_963924115.1. NCBI lineage: Eukaryota > Viridiplantae > Streptophyta > Magnoliopsida > Malpighiales > Salicaceae > Dovyalis > Dovyalis caffra. The sequence goes on along the minus strand of CAWUPB010001199.1, from coordinate 2,952,980 downwards.
TGTGTATGTGCAGCTTGTATTCTACGTGTTCAGTCCATCACTTGTGTCTAGTCAGCTTGCTGGAACTATCACTCTTGAAAGTTTGGCTACCTTGTGAGTGATTTTAGTATGAATCTTCAGTTCTTGCTTCTACCAAATCATTCTTGAGCATTCTGCTGCTAACTTTTCGCATACTACTTTGATGCGGTGCTGTAGATGGTTCATGCCAGTGAATATCCTTCTGACGTTCATAATTGGCTCTATACTTGCTTGGATTCTCATTAAAATCACTAGAACTCCACCACACCTCCAAGGCCTTGTCATTGGTTGTTGTTCTGCTGGAAATTTAGGTAACCTGCTTCTCATTATTGTTCCTGCCGTCTGCAAGGAGTCAAATAGTCCATTTGGAGATTCAGCTGTCTGCTCTACTTATGGAATGGCTTATGCTTCTCTTTCTATGGCTGTAAGATTTTATTTTCTTTCTGTTACTGCAGAAAATCCTTCATCTGACACTATAACGAATTCAACTTTCGGCTAATGTTTTTAGGCTCCTTGCAGGTTGTTCGACTCTAATGCCAATTTCATTTTTGCTTTTGCTGTGAACTCTGATTCAACAGGTTGGAGCTATTTACATATGGACATATGTTTTTATTATCATGCGGATATATGCTGATACTGAGAGTGCTGAACCTGTGGATAAAAATGAACCAATAATGGATTCTGAAAGTTACATAGAACCCTTGCTTCCTTCAAGCAAAGCCTCTGGCTGCAATGATCATTCTGTTCAAGCTGAACTTCCTCACACTATGTCTGAGGGAAAAGTGAGATTTCCTTAGCATCTTATTACAAATGCTATTTATCATTTTTTTATATGCAGAAACTATTTTCTCAATACTTTATTTTGATTGAAGCTGACATTTGTGGGGAGGACTTTCGGTCTTGTCAAAAAATTTGCAGCAAATATCAACCTCAAGAAGGTGTTTGCACCAGCTACAATTGCTGCGGTACGCTCGAGATTCGTACTATCTGCATTGTCACTTTATGTCCTTTCATTAGTTCTCAATTTTGTTAGTAATTAGCTCTTAATTTTGTTAGTGACAATGCCTAATCAACCATGTCATTACTTTGTTTCTTTTTCTTTATTTTCTTTAGATTTGTGGGTTTATCATTGGGACAGTCTCTCCACTCCGAAAGCTGATGATCGGTGATAGTGCTCCTCTTCGAGTGATTCATAGCTCTGCATCTTTGCTAGGGTAATAAGTCCAATAATGGAATTTGTTTAGCTCAAGAAGATTGAAAGTCTGAATTTTTTTTTCTTTTTAAGGATTCATGTTTCACTTGTGTGTTATTTGACAAAGAGTTTATTGTTCAGGAACATACTATAATATTCTCATTGATCTTGTTTATGTCATTGTTCTGACCTGCAGAGAGGCATCAATTCCATGTATGGCCCTGATAGTGGGATCAAACCTTCTTAAAGGTAGTTCCTAAATTTGTCTTGATTGTTTCCTGCTATAATTGGCCAAATCAGATTTACATCTCATGATCTTTAATAAAACTTTCTTTTTTCTACTCTTTCAGGTTTAAAAAGATCAGGAGTAAGTGTATCAGTCATTGCAGGGATAGTAGCAGTGCGGAATATTTTCTTGCCACTTATAGGCATTGGTATCGTTAAAGCAGCAAACCATTTCGGCTTGGTTGGCTCAGATTCTTTATATCAGTTCATTCTTATGCTTCAGTATGCACTTCCACCAGCAATGGCCATAGGTATGACAGCTTCTTTAAGCTCTGGATATGGTTAATCACTGCAATGTACCTAACGTGCTTGCTTAGGGTTAGCAAATAAAAGTTGAAAGTTTAAAATATGATTTTTGAGCATGAAATTTTGCAATAATTGCTTCTGATAAATCATTTTGTAATACTTTTGCTGTTTCCATGAACTTGACAGGGGTTATCGCACAGCTTTTCAAGGCTGGAGAGAGTGAATGTTCTGTCATTATGCTGTGGTGCTATGCTGTGTCTGCCTTTTCTCTTACCCTTTGGTCGACCTTTTACATGTGGCTTCTGGAGTAACCTGTATTCTTGTCTTTTGTCACAACAATTCTTCATAAAAAATATATATTTTTTGATATTTTACTAAATATATCCAAATAAAAAATGGGTTGCTTCTTAAAAAAAGATTAGGATTACACCATATTTTCTTCTTTAATATAGATTAGTCAATATTACTTTTATTTTTATTTGAATTTTGACGAAAATATTTTTATTTTTTTATAATTGCATGTTAGGTTTGTTTTAATTGCATGTATTTTATTATTTTTAAATTATTATAGCATATATTTTTTAAACGTACTTTCAAAGTTTTAAGATGATTTATTTAAATAATAATAATTTAATTAATATACTATTTAAATTGTTTTAATTGAGTTTTTCTATAACATGTGTCATACATACATGAATGTAGCGTGTCACATCAGTTTACAAACTAATAAGGTACAACAAAATAACAATAGCAAAATAAAATAAAAAATTGAAACTATATATATATATATATATATATGGGCAAAACCCATTTCGTTACTATATGTCGCTGCCGTAGGCCCATAGAGTCCATTTCTTCACGTGGGATGGTCGGATAGATATACTTTACAGCCTCCGCTGAATTCACACTACTCCGTAGCATTTGCATGAAGCAAAGCAATATTGACAAAGTTACAGTAATTTCGTTCAAACATAAACATTTAATATTTATTTTTCATTTTTTTAAGTGAAATAATTTTTTAGGTTTTGAAAAACAACGACTTCCATATTAATAAATAGCAAGACCATACCCCTCGATTATATATATATATATATATACACTCGAGATTTATTATAAAAAATTTTCACATTTGCCACTATAATGGGAAAAAAATAGTTCTCTATAGACATGAACAAGAAGCTTATGTTGGCAAAGGCAGTCTATGCTATTATATTACCAAAAATAAAATTTAAAATATTTAAATAATGTACAAATAAGGTAACTAATAGTAATAAAAACAACTTTCCTATATATAGATGCCAAATAAACAGTAATCCAATTGTCACCGATATTACTTATGTAGTAGTTGTTAATCCTTAATTACTAACAAGTTTTTGATTTAGTATTCAGCGAACTGGTTATCGGGTAAATTTTTTGTTAATGTATAAAATTTAAATTTTAAAATCGTATATATTGAAAAAGATTATATTTTGTCACTCCCGTCTCAAATATGATTCGTTATGTCTCTAATATGGCATTAGAGATATGTTAAAAAAAAAAAAAAAAACTACTAATACTTATTTCATAAAAGAAAGATAGGCAAAAAAATGATAGGAAAATAAAAAAATGAAATTTGAGCCAAAATGGAATATTTTTATCATTTTTAGTAAGTCTGAATATGATTTTTTTTTTTTTTTTAAGTTTATCTCTTTCTTTAAAAATAAGCCCATGAAATAACTATTATCAATATATAATAATTATTCTAAGAATATTTTAAAATTTCTTGTATTTTCAATCCTAAATCAATCTTCAATACGAATTTCTACTTTGTATATATTAAAAAAACAAAAACCTTTTCTAATATAAATATAAATATAGAACTGGACCACAACTCTTATTCCAACTACAAATGCGGTTACGCAAGAACCCCAAATCATGATAGAGACAACTTGAGTAGTTTAAAAAGTTGAAAAGTCAACGACTTATCTTTCAAGACCACGTAATGCCTTGCCTCTGCAATTTTATTTGTTGTCATTTTCTGATACCCTTTGTCCCCACATTCATTCATTCTCTTAAACTAATTATGCCTTTTCGCATTATTAAATACTTTAGTTGAAAAAAAAGAGTGTAATAAGAAAAATTCAAAAACGTGAATAATAACATAAAAAAAAATCAACCCAACATGGCGATCCGTGTAATTGAAAGAACTTCAGCCCAATTACATTTTTTTATATGTGTTTTTCATGATATATATATATATATATACTTTTGTTGTTTACTCCTAATAAATCCTTGTTTTTTTTCATTTATTTTTTTCTATATTTCTTCACTGTTTGTTTCCTTTCTTATCTCAAGGCATAAATGTGACATCACAGCTGGTTAATTTATGTTGAGAAATATAATTTGTCAATTTTTAACACCGTTATTAAACTAATGTTAAAGGAAGGATAATTCGTGACTAATAACTGAAAATAAAAAATTGTGTGACCGAAATTGGGATAAAAGGGCAAATATGATCAATTTTTAAAACGACATGGATCATGAAAGGAATTTACCCATTTACAAATGCTACTAATTATAAGAAGAAAAAGAAAGTGTGCAAAAGCAAAACCATATATTCATATTCCATATTTATTTTTGGAATCAATAATTTAAATAATAATAATAAAATAAATATTTTTTTAATTAATTTGAAGTTAATAATTTAAATTTTAGAAATATTATAAAACCTAACCAAATAAAACATGAAAATATGCCAATTATGATGGATTGTTTACGATATTTGCACTTTCATTTCCGTAGATACTTTGTATCATCATTTGATGACAAACAACTCTTTTTTTCAGCACTATTAGACATAAACAGCTTCTTCCTTTCAGGTTATTTATTTATTTATTTTGTAGTGCTAAAATATTGTATATATATTATATTTAAATGTATACTAGGTCTCAAATCATTAGATGAGCTACAAGACTTAAGAAAACCCATCAAGTTCTTGAAATATGTTTATCGGCTAATCTTATTTAAAGGTTTATTGGGCTAAATCCACTCAAAAATGGACCAAAAGTCAACTAATTAGGTTCAATGCACCTATAAAAGCCCCATTCATGTATAAGAAATGCAATAAATTATTAAACTGGAGCATTCTCCTAAAACGATAAAAAGTAGACTTTGAAGTCCGATATAATGTGAAAATCTCGTTTGAAAGAAGGTAGGTGGTTAATCATTAATATACAAATAGTTAGATGACTAACAAATTCTCTAAAATAATAAAGTACCGACTCCAGATAATTAGGAAGAACGTGGAAGATCACGAGCATGGAAGAACAACAAAGTAAAATACTACAATGCAAGAAAAAAAGATACGAATGCATTGCAGAGCAACCAAAGAGAGACATGGAGCACAATAACCTAAGTTGGAGGAAGTGGCCTCTTTTTGGAGGTCATGAAAGAGCATGAGTCCTATAAGTACTAGTTGAAGCCTAAAGGAAAGAATCACACAATAATACAACAAACAGACATATTCTTGCAAGTAGCTCCACGAGCATTATCAATTATAAATTTCTAAGCATTAGCTCCTAAGCGACATATTTGTAGCCTATAGCTTGTTGAAAATAAGTAGCAGATGTTAATTAAGTAGACAATAATTGTCCTTCATCGGTTTGTTAGTGTTCACTTCCACCATCCTTTACAGTTCTTCCATTCATTGTTATATCTTGAGTGCTATTTCGTGGGCATTCATCAATTTCATTTACTATGAATTCATTCAATTAAGCATTGTAAAAGATTATAGTATTGCCACCGTTCTATGAAATTTTCAGTTTTTATATCTATTGCAAGCCTTAAATTTTAGTGTTTGATTATTTAAATTTATAGTTTGTTGCTTCAATATTGTTATTGAGGTTGCATACTAAATTAGAAAGTTTGAATTTTGCTTTAATTCATAGCTTGTTTCTAGTTATTGCCCTCAAATCTTATAATTCAATTAGTTTGGGAAGTCAAGATTTCTCTATAAGCGATCTCCAAGACTATTGCAACCCTTTTTATTTATTTAATTTTAGTTCATTTGCAACTCGAAACTCGAAAATCTCACAAATAATAATTATAATTTATATTTGCATGTTGATTTGGTTTATCTACTTGTAACATCGAGAGATTGATTACCATGCAAAATGCTTTCCAATCATTTTTTAATTCTTTTGTTACAAATTCCTCTTAGTTAAGGCCGGCACAAATGGAACAATAAATATACTCCTTTTTTTTTTCTTTCATAGAATACCTTTTTATACACACAATTGAATGCATAGAAGTACAAAACATTATTGCAAGTTAATAGTTTTAAAAGAAAACTAGCTGGTTGCATGCACTACGTTATGGGTCCGACGAACAAAATTATTATAAAATTTTATAATTTTTAATTAAAATCTTGTATTTAATTAATTTTTCTTTTTTTTTCATAAATTTTCTAATTAAAAAAATATGATCAATTTTTCTTTATACATTGATTCTTAAATAAAAAAATTATAATAATTTAAACTAAAATATTAATCTAGAATTCAAAAAAAAAAAAATTAAAACATATTTTTTATAAGATTGTATCCAAAAAATAAACCTACAATTAATGTATAGACTTGCATAAAAATTAATAAACAAATAAAATTTTATTCTTATTTAATGCCGATGAGAAGATTATTTTTTGAGCTTATACACATTTGATTTATATATAATTATTCATAAAATAATCAATAATATTATTATAAAAAATTATATTTGAATTTTTTGATGATTCTTTTAAACAAGTATTTCAATAATTTTATTACAAAAAAAAAATAGATTTTATCGTATAAAAAAATAATAGTAAATGATTGATGTCATGTGTGTAGATGCATAGTTAATTTTTAATAAAATTGATGATTTAATCTTTTTTTATACACTATGAATATACTACCTTAGTGGGTTGAGAGTATATAGTATAAAGCGAAAAACATAAAAAAAATATTATAAATAAATTATCTAAAACATATCACATACATTCTACCCTCGCCGGACGGCACGAGAAAAAAAAGTACTACTAAATTCACCAATCAAATTGTTATTCTCACTTTTTTTCCCATACAATTATTAATGCATCATTCAACAATTATTAATAACTATTATATAATATGTATTAGTGGAGGGTGTAGTGATAATTTTTTGAAAAAAATTGGTGAAAATAAAAATCTGGTTGGTGAATTTGCGATACAAAAAAAAAATCTATCTCAATTTTTTTTAAAATTCATAATAAAAAAATCAATAATTGAAAAAAAAACAAAAAAAAAAAGAGAAGAAAAAAAATGGCTAGGAAGCAGGCCACCCCCTCCCAAAAAAAGAAGAAGAAATAAAATGGACGACACGTCGTCCACTCTCTCAGCAACAAACAATGTGTCGTTTGTCTATAATTTTTGGTAAATAATAGTTCGTTGAACACGTCACTAAAAAGTTGGGTTTTAATTTCTAGCCTCCTCAAACCCAAAGTCGAGTCTTATTTAATTATTTTGTCTAAAAATATCTCAAAATCACAAAAATAAACTTAGCAAATTCATTTAGAATCTCAAACTCATTTTAATATACACAAAACACATAAAAATTCAAATTACAACAAAAAATTTAAAATATTTTTGAGTTTTGATATACATCTTTTAATTATTTCATGGTTTGTGACTACTATAAATAAATTCTATTTTTCGAAACGAAAAAATTAACAGTGATTCTGAAAATTGAGGTGGTTGGAATGGTTATTGCCACTCCCCTCTCTCCCTTCTCTTTTTCTTTATTTCTCTCTCCTCCAAGAAGCCAGGATAAGAATGCAACGCAAATAAAGCTTGAGATCAAAATAAAAGTTTTTGAAAAATGGGTGGCCAAAGTATAAAAAGTTGACAAACTTGTTTTAAACTCTGCAATCCACATTGTAATTGAGCGTGACAATGCTAATGATTAGGATGAACAGTAAAAGAAATAATTATTTGCAAAGTATTTTTATGTTTTATTTTATTTTTATTTAAAAAATTTATAATAATAATTCGACCCCACATTAAATAATAAATTATTTGATCTTGAAAATCGGCCATCAGGTCCCACCAAATCGAATCTTTTTTTCTTAATTAATTAATAGGATTTCCTACAGAGCACATGGCTGACTTGAACTCGAAAGTTGCCGGTGCTTTTTTCTCCGACACTGACACTGTAGTGCAATCATTAGATCGGACGTGCAAGATAAGCATTAATATGTAAATCACCACGAGGTTATAAGTTTTACAGGAGTAGAACAAATACGCTAAAAGAGAATCAATCTTTTATTCAACTTTAATTTATTTAAAAATCAGTTTTAAAATTTTTATTTTATGTTTTGATTTTTTTAATATTTTTTTTAAAAATTAATTTATTTTATAATTTACAGTTATTAATTTTTTTTATAAAAATTAATTTTTAATATTTTGATATGAAGTTTCGAAAGCACGTTAGGAAAAATCGAATTTTTAAATTTAGAAACGACATTTGTTTATTTTTAAACATAAATCTAACTTAATAATTTTTGTCATTGAATTATTTATATAATTATTTTTTAAAATAAATAAAAAAATGTCAAAAGGACTGAATTTTAAAGATCAAAAGACAAATTAAAAATTTTAAAACTGATTTTCAAAAAGACTAAATCGGAAGGAAGTGAGGTTTGGTGTTAACAGCTATGCCGGCATCCCCTCCCCTAGGGCGAAAGCTCATGAAATGCAAACCAGGATCCCGATCACATGCAAGAGTTTTTTTTTCTTCTTCTTCTTCTTCTTCTTCTTTCCTTTTAAGAGACGAGTTCAAGTACGATGACTGCACTAATTAAGTGCCAGTTTTTAATTTTTAAGGTTAATCTTTTTGGTTTTTTGAAAGGAGATCACTTGTTAAGACACCAGAATAAGAGGAATCTGATTCTTCAATGTTCAATATTGTCATTAGTTTGTAAATTGGTATGACACGTTATATTTTTGAATGTATGAAATGTTTTATATGTAAAATTCCAATAGATTTAATCAAATAATTAAAAGAATATAAGAACTAGATTTTTTTTTTGACATTTTATGTTATTATTTTTAAAAAAACTTCATTTTGAATACACCAAAATATCATATGTGAGACCTTTTACAGTAAAATTGTGAAGTATTTTTATTTTTTAAAAAAATTATTATGATAAGTTAAAAATAATACTTAAAAAAATGAACCTAACACATAATTATTAAATAAAAATATGGTGATGCACAATATCTATTAAGCACATACTCCTAGTTAATAGGTTTAATTCTCTATTAAAAAAAATATATTTTTTTTAATGTTTTACTAAATATATCCAAATAAAGGATGGGTTGCTGCTTAAAAAAAGGTTAGGGATTGCACCATATGTTCTTCTTTAATATAGATAATCAATTATTAGTCAATATTAATTTTATTTTTATTTCAGTTTTGACGAATATATTTATATATATTTTTTATAATTGCATGTTAGATTTTTTTTTTAATTGCATATATTTTATTATTTTTAAATTATTATAACATGTATTTTTTAAACCTACTTTTCAAAGTTTTAAGATAAGTTATTAAAAAAATAACATGAAAATTAAAAAAATTTTTTGATTCATATACCATTTGAATTGTCTTAATTGAGTTTTTTATTAGAATTTCAACTATAATATGTGTAATGCATACATAAGTATAATGTGCCGCATCATTTCACAAACTAATAACGTTATAACAAAAAAAAAAAAAAAAAAATATATATATATATATATATATATATATATATATATATATATATAGTTGGAGTTTATGGTCTTGTTATTTATCAGTACGGAAGTCATTGTTTTTCAAAATGTAACAAATTATTTCAATTAATAAAAAATGAAAATTAAATATTAAATATTTGTACGAAATTAAAGCACATTGTTATTGAGTAGCGTGAATTCAGCGGAAATGGACTCTATGGCCCTATGACAGCAATATATAGTAACGAAATGGGTTTTGCCCATTAGATGATTTTTACTTTTTTTTATTGTTTTGATTAAAACCGAGATACATAAGTGCGCGTGGATAGCGTGAATTCAGCGGAAATGGACTCTATGGGCCTATGACAGTGATTTGTCGTAACGTGCCCATTGTATGATTTTTACTTTTTTTTAAAATTGTTTTGATCAAAACAACCCCCCCCCCCCACGTGCCCATTATATGATTTTTACTTTTTTTTTTTTAATTGTTTTGATTAAAACACCCCCTCCTCACCCACCCACACACGTGTGTGTGTTTATATATATTTCACTTTTTATTTAGTGAAATAATATTTATTAGTATGGAAGTCATTTTTTTTCAAAATCTAACAAATTATTTCACTTGATCAAAAATGAAAATTACGCACACACATAATATATATAATGAAAAAAAAAAAAGTTCTTTATAGACATGAACAAGAAGCTTATGTTAGCGAAACAAGTCTATCCTATTATGTTACCAAAAATAAAATTCAAAATATTTAAATAATGCACAAATAAGCTAACCAATAATAATGAAAACACTTCACTAATATAAATGCCAAATAAACAATAATCCAATTGTCATTGGTATTACTCATGGAAACTATTAACACTTATAAGTTTTTTATCCAAGTATTAAGCGAACTAGTCATCGGATGAATTTTATATTAATATAAAAAATTTAAGTTTTAAAATCATACTCGTTAGAAATCTTAGGAATGTTAAATAATAAGTTAAGTGTACTATAAAGGAAATTTGAAAGTATTTTCAAGTGGGATTTTTATCCCATGTTGAAAAGGCATGGAAAGAAGAGACGACTTATAAAGTGGATCTTTAGCAAAACTTTCAAATACTTGATCGAAAGAATTAGAGAGAAAACCGAGTTAATATATATATATATATATATTATGATCTGTTGGATTGTGACTCGTTAGAATCTAATAGTTATAACTCGTTTAATTATGATTGTTAAAATCGACAATCACATATGTTATGAAAGAGTGTCAAAACTAACGAGTAAACTATAGCTTGTCAATGACAACCAACAAGTGACAATCAATAGGCGTTAATTAAATAAACGATAATTGTCATTCATCCATCTGCTAGTATTCACATTCATCATCCTCTATAGTTCTTCCAATTAATATTATGTCTTGAGTGCTATCTTGTGGCCATTCATCAATTTCATTTACCATAAATTCATTCAATTAAGCATTGTAAAAGATTGCAGTATTGCCATCGTTCTATGAAATTTTCAATTTTTATTCATATTGCAAATCTTAAATCTTAGTGTTTGATTATTTAAATTTATTGTTTGTTGCTTCAATATTGTTATTAAAGTTGCATACTAGACTAGAAAGTTTGAATTTTGCTTTAATTCATAGTTTATTTCTAGTTATTGCCCTCAAATCCTACAATTCAACTAGTTTGGGAAGTCAAGATTTCTCTGCAAGGGGTATCCAAGACTCGTTGAAATCCTTTTTATTTATTTAATTTTGGTTTTTTTACAACCTCAAACCCTAAAAATCTCACAAATAATAGTTGTAATTTACATCTACAGAGTTGATTTGGTTCATCTATTCGTAACATTGAGAGATTGACTATCCTACAAAATGCTTTCCAATCATTTTTTAATTTTGTTACAAAATCCTCTTAGTTGAGACCGACACAAAAGAACCCAAAAAAAAAAAAAATATATATATATATATATATATATACTCCTTTTTTTTTCTTTCATAGAATACCTTTCTATACATATAATTGAATACTCAAAAGTACAAAACATTATTACAAGCCAATAGTTTTAGAAGAAAACTAGTCGGTTGTTTGCGCAACGTTATGGGTCGGATTGAACAAAATTATTATAAAATTTTATAATTTTTAATTAAAATCTTGTATTTAGTTAATTTTTCTTATTTTTTTCATAAATTTTCTATCAAAAAAATACAATTCATTTTTCTTTATGCATTGATTCTTAAATACAAACCTATAATAATTTAAACTAAAATATTAGTCTAAGATTCAAAAAAAATTAAAATATATTTTTTAATAAGATTCTATCCAAAAAATAAATCGAAAATTAATGTATAGAATTGCATAAAAATTAACAAATAAAAAAATAATTTTTTATTCTTATTTAATGCTAATGAGAAGTTAATTTTTTAAAATTATACGCATTTGATTTATATATAATTATTCATAAAATAATTAATAATATTAGTATAAAAAACTATCTTTGAATTGCTTGGTGATTCTTTTAAACAAGTATTTCTATCATTTTATTTCAAAGAAATTGATTTTATATTATTAAAAAAATAATAGTAAATGATTGATATCATATGTGTATATGCATAGTTAATTTCTAATAAAATCGATGATTTAATTTTTTTTTATGCACTATTACTATACTTAGCGGGTTGAGAGTATGTAGCAAAAAGAAAAAAACATAAAAAAAATATTAGAAATAAATTATCCGAAACATATCACATATATTCTACTATTGCGAGACTCGCACGAAAAAAAGATACTGCTAAATTCACCAACCAAATTTTTATTCTTGTCATTTTTTTATACAATTATTGATACATCATTCATCAATTATTAAAAACAATTACATAATACATTTAGTGGAGGGTGTATTAGTAATTTTTTAGAAAAAATTGGTGGAAATAACAATTTGGTTGGTGAATTTAGCAGTAAAAAAAAATTGATCTCTCATAATTTTTTTAAAAATCCATAATAAAAAATCAATAATTGAAAAAAATAAAAAAAGAGAAGAAAAAAAATGGCTAGGGAGCAGGCCACCCCCTCCCAAAAAGAAGAAGAAGAAAGAAACTAGACAAGACGTTGTCCACTCTCTAGGCAGCAGACAATGTGTCGCATGTCTATAATTTTTGGTGAGTAGTAGTCCGTCGAACATGTCACTAAAAAATAGATTTTTTATTTCCAGTCTCCATAAACTCAAATTCAGCCATATTTTTGTCTAAAAATACCTCAAAATTATAGAAATAACGCCCACAACTCATTTTGAATCTCAAACTCATTTTAATACACACAAAACCCATAAGAATTCAAAATATTTTTAAGTTTTGATCTACTTCTAATTATTTTATGGTTTATGACTACTAAAAATAAATTCAACTCTTCAAGATGAACAAGTTGGTAGTGATTTTAATGCTTGAGGTAGTTGGAATGGGTCTCGTCATTTATTTCTCTCTCCTCCAAGCAACCTACGACCATGATGCAACATATATAAAGTTCAAGCTCAAAATAAAAGTTTTCGTAAAATGAGCGACCAAAGTATAAAAAGACAGACAAACTTGCTTTAAATGTTGGAATGCACATTGTAATTGAGTTTGACAATGCTAATGATTGTGCATGAAGAGTAAAAGAAGTAATTATTTGCACAATATTTTTGTATTTTTGTTTTACTTTTATTTGTAAAACTTAGAATAATAATTTGACCGCACGTTAAAGAACGAATCATTTGACCTTGAAAATCGGTTACCAATAGGAATGGCAATGGGATGGCCTCCACTCCGTCCTTGAAAATTTTATACCATCTCCGTTCCATACCTTGCGTAGAATAATATTTCTCATACCATTCTTGCTTCAAATGAAAATGGAGATCTTCGTAAGGCACCGATGTCTCGTTTAATTTTTATTTTCGTTTTATATCGTTTTATTTTATTATTAAATTTTAAACTACAGTAAAAACATGATAGTTCATATATAAAATAAATCTTAATAATTAATAATCATAGATTTTATATAAAGTATAATTATAATTTTAAAGATAAAGCAGAGCAAACAAGAAAGGACAAGTAAATACCATCTCTATCCCATTCACATTCAAAATAAATACGTCCCGTCTTCATTCGTTTTTCAATCAATTCAAGAATCTTTACATTAATCGAAACAGGGCAAGAGCGGACTCCATGGAAACGGGACAAATTATCATCGTCATGAGATCCCACCAAATTGATCTATTATTCTTAATTAATTAACAGGCTTTCGTACTGAGTACATGACTTACTTGAACTAGAATGTTTTTTGTCTCCGACACTGACACTGCAGTGCAATCATTAGATTGGACGTGCAAGAAAAGCATTAATATGTAAATCACCATGAGGTTATAAGTTTTACGGGAGCAGTGAAAATAAGGCGAAAGAGAATCAAACTTGTATTCAACTTTAATTTATTTAAAACTCAGTTTATATATATATATATATATATATATATATAAATAATTAATTTATTTTATAATTTTCAGTTATTAATTTTTAATATTTTGATATGAAGTTTTCAACACACATTAGGAAAAATTAAATTCATTTTATAAAAAAATTACAAAATTTTTTAAATTTAGAAATTATATTTGTTTATTTTTAAACATAAATCTTATTGAATGATTTTTAGCACAAATTTATTTATATAATTGTTATTTTTTAAAATAAATAATAAAAAATTAAAAAATACACTAAATTTTAAAGATCCAAAGACAAATTAAAAATTTTAGAACATTTTCAAAAAGACTAAATCGGAAGGAAGGGAGGTTTGTTGTCAACAGCTCTGCCGGCCGCCCCGCCCCTAGGGCAAAAGCTCATGAAATGCAAACTAGGATCCAGATCACATGCAAGAGTTTTTTTTTTCCTTTTCAGATACGAGTTCAAGCACGATGACTGCAATAAGTGCCAATTTTCAATTCTTAAAGTTAATCTTTTTGTTTTTTGAAAGGAGATCACTTGCTAAGACATGAGAACAAGAGGAATCTGATCAAAATCATACAAAATGGGTTGTGGAGATCAATTCCTAGCAAATGAGATTGAATCATGAACATTGATATATTAGCGTAATGCACGAGTCAACGGAAATTAATGAAAAGACAGTAGGCAAGAATGGAAGGTGAAACACTTTTTTTCAGTTATGGAAGGAATGGCAGGTGGGAATTAAGAGAGGTAAAGTATTGGCTAAGCAAATGGGCCCTCGAAGAAGTTGGAACACTGCAATTACATGCAAGGTGTTCAAAAGCACATTGAGCAATGATCTGCATCATACAGCCTGTTAGAGAGACAAAGATGGACCGACCAGCTGATGGGAATCTTGGCCCTCTTTATTTCTTTGAGAAAAAGGCAAAAATGTCCCACATACCAAACCATGGACAGGACCATATTAGCAAACATTTGTAGATACAAGATGTTGCTGAAATTCTAGGCTCCAGGAACATCAATGGATCGAAGCTTGAGTTCATAACAAGGTATATACTTTTTCTTTCAAATAATTCCTAGAAATTAATGATCTTCTATATGTTGCTGAGAAATAGTACTTTTGCATCCGAATTAAGATTAGCATATGCCTTGTTACATAAACCTCTTGATGAGTATTTGGTATGAACCTAAAGAAAAATAGGTTATGTAAGGTCATTTTCATGCCTACATAATTTTTTCGCGCGCTCTTCTCAATAATTTTTTTTTTTTTGGGTACTAACGTAATGTGTCCTGTCAAATTTGCCACTTCAATGTTGACAATTTTGTTAATTATTTATATCCGATAGTGTTATCATGTCCCCCTCATAAATATCGTTCTAAAAGCAGTAATTCCTCTTTGCTATGGGAGTGTCAGGAGATCATTCTTGAAGCTTTGCAGAGAAGTTCTGAAATGGGATTTCTTGATCTTTTTGTAGTGGCATTAATGCCAGTTCTGAAAGTACTCTTGATTACTGGAACTGGCTTGTTTCTTGCACTTGATCGTGTTGATCTCTTGGGATCGAATGCACGAACCTTCTTAAATAATGTGAGTTCGATACATGTGTTTGCAGCGTTCTCATATGTTTTAGGCAGACTTTTTCTAGGCTTTCATGTCATCACAACAGCGAATTTTCTGTGTACATGCAGCTTGTATTCTACGTGTTCAGTCCATCGCTTGTGTTAAGCCAGCTTGCTGAAACTATTACTCTTCAAAGTTTGGGTACCTTGTGAGTGATTTTGCTGTAAATTTTCTTTTCTTGCTTCTAACAACTCATACATACTTGAGCATTTCTGATGTTAACTTCGGGCATACTACTTTGATGTGCTGTTTGTAGATGGTTCATGCCAGTGAATATCCTTCTGACATTCATAATCGGCTCTATACTTGCTTGGATTCTCATTAAAATCACCAGAACTCCACCACACCTCCAAGGCCTTGTCATTGGTTGTTGTTCTGCTGGAAATTTGGGGAACTTGCTTCTCATTATTGCTCCTGCAGTCTGCGAAGAGCCAAATAGCCCATTTGGAGATTCAACTGTCTGCTCTAATTATGGAATGGCATATGCTTCCCTTTCAATGGCTGTAAGATTTTTTTTTTTTCATTCTGTTACTCAAGAAAATCCTTCATCTAACACTATAATGAATCAACTTTCAGCAAATGTTTTTAGCCTCCTCGATTGAAGCATGTATCCATAGGATTCAAGATGCTGACTCTAATATTTAATTTCTTTTTTGCTGCTGTGTATTCTGATTCTGCAGGTTGGAGCTATTTATATATGGACATATGTGTACATTATCATGAGGATATATTCAGATAAGATTCCTGAAGTTATCGTTACAAATGAATCGATAACGGGTTCTGGAAGTTACACAGAAGCCTTGCTTCCTCCAAGCGACAACCTTAGCTCTAATGGCCATTCAGTTCAAGCTGAACTTCCTCGAACTATGTCCGAGGGAAATGTGAGATTTCCTTAGTATGTTATTACAAATGCTATTTATGTTTTTTTATGCAGAAAGAAGCTAACTTACTATAATAAAAGGTTACATTTATGGGGAGGACTTTTCTGGGAGTTAAGAAATTTGCAGCAAAGATCAACCTGAAGATGGTGTTTGCACCGTCTACAATTGCTGCCGTAAGCTAGAAATGCATATTATCTACATTAGATCTTGCCCTCGTATTGGTTCTTGATTTTGTCAGAGCCTAATCAACTATGTCATCACTTTGTTTCTTTTCTCTAATTTCCTTCAGATTTGTGGATTTATAATTGGGACAGTCTCTCCAATCCGCAAGGTGCTGATTGGTGACAATGCTCCTCTTCGAGTGATTAATAGCTCTGCAGCTTTGATGGGGTAACAAATCCTAAAAAGGAATATGTTAAGCTTTAGATTATTAAAATTAAGTCTTTTTTTTTTTTTTTTGGTTGAGGAATTCACCTTGAACTTGCTTGTATCATTTTCTGACCTGCAGAGAGGCAACAATTCCATGCATGACCCTGGTAGTGGGAGCAAACCTTCTTGAGGGTAATTTCCTAATTCATCTTAATGCTTATTCTCCTTGAGATAGCCTGATTCTGATTCTGATTTCCTCCTAAGATTCGCCAAATCAAATTTACATTCTCATCATCATTAACCTCTGTTTTGTACTGTTTCAGGTTTGAAACGATCAGGAATAAACGTATCAGTTGTTGCAGGGATTGTAGCAGTGCGGAACATTTTCTTGCCACTTATAGGCATTGGTGTTGTTAAAGCAGCAAAGCATTTCGGCATGGTTGGCTCAGATTCTTTGTATCAGTTTATTCTTTTGCTTCAATTTGCACTTCCACCTGCCATGAGTATTGGTACGGCAACTTCTTCAATCCCCATATCTGGCTAGTCACTGAAATGTTTATGTTTCTTTGCTGTTCAAAGTCTGCTATTTTTTCACCTTATACTCCAGGCCAAAATGAACGTGGAATCTTAACTAAAAATCTTATTTTTAAAATTTTTTTTCTAAATATTTTCTTACCTTAAAAATTTTTAATTAAAAAATAAAAAATAAAAGGAACAAAGTGATCAAAATAAATAAAAAATCGTAATCTGAAGAAATAATGTATATATATATAAAACAGATCAAAATGTAATGCTACGAAAATTTTATAATAGGTGCTTTTAAAAAGTTTAAAAACTATAAAAATAACACTATATAATAAAAGTAATATTACATATGAATATGTGTGAATAGTAAAAATAAGTCTAGGTGGATAATTATTGAAACAATGTCAATAAATCGAAAACCAACATCCTGTATAGTTTTGTTTTTGTTAGTAGTTAAACATGTTCTTATATAATAGTGTGTATGAATATGTGTGAATAGTAAAAATAAGTCTAGGTGGATAATTATTGGAACAATGTCAATAAATCGTAAACCAACGTTCTGCTATAGTTTTGTTTTTGTTAGTAGTTAAACATATCCTTATATAATAGCGTGAGTCTTTAATCTGTTTTTATGTTTATAATTATATCTATTAGTTTTTGAATAATATTTAAATCTTTAGTTAGTCATTTGATCAAAATTTTCGATTATAAATAATTTTTTTCATTGAAATACCTCTGATCAAAATAGAAAAATAAAAATAAAAATTTGAAAGAATTCAAAAAATAAAACATGCATATCATATGATTTTAAGTGATTTTCTTTTATTTATTTATATTTCAATCAGCATTTCGGTAAATGCTTTTTATTTATAGTAAAAAAATTGATCAACAGTACAGATTAAAGAATTAAATATTATTTAAAAATATAATAAATTCAATTAAAAACATAAAAACTAATTAGACAATCAAGTTTTTATATAAGAATAGATTGTACTATTTAACCTAGTTATTTTCATCCTGCTAAAGGTACCTAACATGGTGTAAAAACAGATTAGGCAATCAAGATATTATATACGAATAGATTGAAATATTTAACCTACTGATAAAGTTATTATTCATGCTACTAAAGGTCCCTAGCATGCTTTACTTATGGCTAGCAAATTTCATTTTTCATGTTTTTCTTTTTGGCAACAAGAACGTAAGTGTATAAATAGACCGATACCAAATCCGACAATGACCATTACTCTTTTTTTATCTACACATGTCTTGAAGGACTCCTATCACATCCATGTCGTAGAGTATCGTTATAAATAAAGATAATCAGCTGTAGATATATCACATTTTAAAAATTTTCTGGCTTCCCAGAATTCCTGTTACTGTTTTCCAGAACTGTAGATTTGACAGCAGGGAAGAAATGATTCTGAAATGATGGGCTAGAGCGTCTCATGTGGAAAAGCATTACACGGTGTAAAATCGTTTAATAAAGAAGAGTCTAGGTTGTGTAGGGCTAATAGAAGTTGAAATTTTTATAGTTTTTGTTATATTTGGTATGTTTTTTGTAAAATAGTTTAGTTTTTTTTTTTAACTAAAAAGCATAAATTTATTTTGGTTAAAAATAATTTTTGATTGAAATAAAATTTTTTCATAAACTTGATTCAAAATTTTATTTTAATCAAGAGTTAAAAATTATGAATTATAGCTAATATTATAGTTTTTCAAAAAAATTATTTTGAACATTTTTACCAAATATACTTAGAAGTGATCATTCGGTTTTTAGATTTGTTTATTTTTTTTTCGATTAGTCGAATTGACTAAAAATAAAAACCTAACCGAATTGAAGTTCGGTTTTTCGATTAAAAAACCTAATTTTTTGGTTTGGTTTTTTGATTCTTGGTTAAAAACTGTTTTTTTATTTTTTTTCTGAATTTTGAATTTTCTCTTGGATCAAGCTGAAAAGCCACTTTTTTACATTTTTTTTCGATTTTCAAGAAATGCTAATAGCTTGAATTGAAGTTTTGGCAAAGAAAATCATAGAAAAATGCTATGAGATTTGGGTGTGTGTTAAAAAAAACACTAATTCGGTTTCGGTGGAAACCAAATTTTTTTTAAAAAATCAAACCAAACTGAAGTAATTTTGGTTTTTGATTTTGGTTTTTTTTCAAAATTTTTTGTATAAAACCGAATTGAAATTATTAATTTGATTCAGTTCGATTTTTCGATTTTAACTAAATAATACTCACTCTTAAATATGCTACTAACTTAAGAAGTTGTTTTAATTTACTTTTATTTTAAGTAATTTATGAAAAAAATTGGAATTATGATTTAAAATAAAAAATCATGTGAAATGTAATGAATTGTTTCTTATCATAAATTATTTTCCACTAACCTTTTTGGTATTTTCATGAACTTGACAGGGGCAATTGCACAGCTTTTCAAGGCTGGCGAGGGCGAATGTTCTGTCGTTATGCTGTGGTGTTATGTTGTGGCTACATTTTCTCTTACTCTTTGGTCAACCTTTTACATGTGGCTTTTGGAGTGATTTATATCATTCGTCCTGTGGTCCGGCAGAATTGAGGCCGCAAATAAACTTAAATTCATGAGTAAATTATAAATTAGTCTTTTTAGTTTCAAGGAACAAATTAAACAGTCCTTCTCACTAAAAAAGTATTATTTGATTCTTTAATCAGTTTTGAACATGCTTAATTTTGATATTATTTTTATTTGGTAAAATCTTTTATTTTTTCATCAATATTTCTATATTTTTATATTTTTTTCTATTTATTAAAACAAAAAATCAAAATAAATTAAAAAAAAGTAAAAATAATTAAACTACAAAAATATTTTAAAATATAAGGATTAAATTATTAGTTTATAAACAAAAGAAACTATTTAATTCGTTTGGTACTAATCCATAATTTACTCTTAAATTGATCACTGCGCACTTAAAAATAAAAAATAAAAAATAAGAGTAATCTATAAATGCCCTTGAGGGTTGGGGATTATTTTTATTTTCCTTCTGAACCACAGATTTTATTAATTATCTCCAGGAGGTTTCCGTTTTATCCCTTCATATGCTCGTCCTTTTCCATTAAATCTCCATTACTTTCATTTCCTGTGCTGATTTCTACCCGACATAATTAATTAGCGGAGGTTCATAGAATGATCTCTTAAATTTTGTAACATCCTCAAGGTTTGTAAATTTTTGCAATTACCTCCCTGTTTATGTAGCATTAATGAGATAGATAGAAGGATTGAAATGAAATGAAACTAAAACTTCGAGGGCGGTATTTAAACAGTTTGTAGTTTGGAATGGAAATTGACAGAATCCAAACCCTAGGAAGGTTGCCTACTGGTTTGCCAAACTGAGCGATTGATAGATTATAAAGCCTCTAGCCTAGCCCTTGACAGAATCCAAACCCCAAGAAGTTTGGTTTGCTAAAACAAGCACCAACCAAATGATAACCACGTTTGAAGAATATTTGTGGACCCAGGACATGATTATATATAATTATAGTCTCAGACAGTTCATCGGTTCTTGAGAAACGTTGGACCTAAGCAAAAGTCACTAAATTCTAATGCAAAATGCTCCCACACTGCTCTATTTGTTTTTTTTTGTTTTTTTTTTGTTTTTTAATACATAAACTAGATGAACAGATAAATTACTTATATATAAGGTAAAAAAAATTAGGTTTTTCACATCCATGTATATTTGGAAGAATGGCGGGACGATAATATTAAAATTAAAAACCTTAATATATTTCTGTAAATGAAATTAACCGAACGTAAATATGGGAGGAAAATTAGCTAAATGTGAAGGAATTTTGATTCCATATAGACAATGGGCACAGCCACACATCATAAGTACACTATTAACACGGTACATTCATAACGTGTAGGATGTTGTTAATTATTATAATCTGTGTCAAAATTAGTTAGTATTTATGGTCACGCATACTTCATATAACTCAGAGTCGTGTCCGCGAGAGTTTTTTTTTTTTTTTTTGCATTTAGATCTTATATTTTTTTATTTTTTTAATTAAAATCCTTTTTTTTCCAGTTTAATTTAAACTTTTTACGTTTTTAGATTTTTTGCTTCATATACTTTCTTGTAACGTCATCAATCATTAATTAGTGATCAACATATAATATTATAAGAAGTGATCAACACGTGATACTCGTAAAATAAAAATTTAAAAAAAAATTTCGATCACCGATTGATAGCGTTATAACGAATGATTTGAAGTAAGAAATTTCGATGAATAGAAAGTCTCAATCAAACTGAAAAAAAAAAACCTCAATAAAAAAAAAATCTAAAGAATATAGGATCCTAATATGAAACAAGCCTACAGGAGTTAGCATCGCTTACAAAGAGTAAATTATAAATTAGTCCTTTTAGTTTTTTAAAAATAATTAAATAATTTCTCTAGTTTCAATAACTACTTAATTAGTCTCTCGTATTTTTAAATCTATTTGTAATTTAATCATTTTATTTCTTTCATTTTTTTAATAAATAGAAAAAGAAAAAAAGTAAAAAAATGAAAAGATTGATTAAAAAAAGATATCATTTTGAAATAAAATAATATTAAATTAATCATGATTAACATTGTTAAAAAACTAATTAATTGGTTTTTAAAAACAAGATAGACTATTAAATTTCTTTTGCAAAACTAGAAGGATTAATTTATAATTTAATCTGCTTATAAATAATAAATCATACAAAAACCGCATAAAATGACTATAATGATTGTAAATAATAAATGAAATAGCACGAAATTGCAGAAATATTGAATAATAGGGCAAGTATAAAAAGGTAGCTATATCAAAAATTTATATGATTTATGTTTATTTGTATAGCATTCCTTTAATATTTCATCTTGCAATTTAATTTGGTAGAGAATCTTTCTTTCCTCCTTTTTTGTGCCTCTTAACTTTTTCTTAAAAAAATTAGATGTATGTGTATGCAAGTTTATTTATTAATATGCTCCTAGTAATAAGAAAAAAGAGCAAAGGTCATGAATCAAAAGAGTAAAAGGAAAAAATTACTATGATTTGATGTTAAAATTGTCATTGTTGTTAAAAAAATTTCTATTAAAAATTGGATTAAAATGATAAATTAATCCCTTTAGTTATGAAAAAATAAATAAATTAGTCTTTATTGTTTTAAAAACTAATTATTCAGTCATTTATTTCCATTTTATGTTGTTTTTAATTTATTTTGTTTCTTTAACATATATATATATATGTTATGGAAAGAATGGTGAGCAAAGAAGGCATTTTTTAAGAATAAAATAATATTAAACTAAGTTTGGGTAATACTCGGTTAAAGAATTAAATGATTAGTTTTTTAAAAAAGAAAGACTAATTAATTCATTTTTTTTAAATTAAAGAGACTAGTTTATAATTTATTCAGCAAAATTGATACCATCAAAAGATTTGAAATTCAATTAATATTGAAAATAAGAAGTTAGGAATTAGATAGAGACTAGATAGTTGTCCACATTACGTTACTGGATCGGATACAATAGATGAAATCATTTTAAAAAATCCATTATAATTTAATAGTTTTTGCTACATTATAGATCTAATAAATATGTTGAAATCAAAGGTAAAAAAAAAAATTATTTATTTATTTTATAAGATTGTATCGAGAAAATAAAGCAACAATTCATTTTTTAAAAAAAATTGCATACAAAATTTAAGATTTAAAATAAATTTTTATAATATTGATAAGAATATTAATTTTTAAAAGTATGTAATCTGTATATTAGGTTTATGTATACTAGATTTAAAAAAAATTATCATTTTTTTAATGAAAGCATAAAAGAGTCTACGAGACTACAACTTTAGACACAAAAATAAAATCACCATATCAAATATAAATATTCAATAATAAATAATATTAGAATAAAAAACTCTATTTAAAAACTATGGTACCATCATGTATTGTTTTTAAATTTATTTGAGGAGAATTGATTTCAAAATCTTCATTTAAAAAAACCATAAATATTAAGTGTTTTTTGTGTATATGCACAATCAACTTGCAATTAAAAAAAATAATAATTTTTTTTAAAGAAAAAAAATAAGAGTGTCTCCGGACTACAACTTTAGGCACAAAAATAAAATCACCATATCATATTTATAAAATCATTTAGTTTCTCATACCTAATACAATTCTTTTCAATGCACTCTTTTTATATAAATTAGGTTATTTATATGAAAAAAATTAGCTGAAAACAACAATGAAGGAGTTCTTTGAATTGCAAAGTAAATTATAAATTAGTCTCTCTTGTTTCAAAAAATTAATTAATTAGTCTTTTTAATTTCAAAAACTAATTATTTAATTCTTTTAACTAGTGTTGACCACGGTATTTTTTCTTAATTGTAAAATATCTTTTTTTCCATCAATCTTTTCATATTTTTCATTTATTTTTATTCCTTTTCTATATGTTAAAGCAAAAAATTAAAATAAATTGAAAAATAGCAAATAAAACTAAATAATCAGTTTTGAAATCATAGAAACTAATTAATTTGTTTGTGGAAACAACATGGACTAATTTATAATTTATTCTTGAATTGCAGTTCTTTGCAAAAAATAAAGTGGAAAAAGGCAATGAATGACATGAGCATTAAATGTTCAGTTTAAAGCAACGGATTTGACAAAGAAAATGACAAAAAAAAAAAAAAAAAAAACTAAAGAAACAAATTAAAAATAAATCAGTTAAGGCCAAATATAAAATTTCATAAATTCATTAAGTGGTATGACAAAAATTAAGAGTAAAATAGAATGGCCTTTGTTTGCAAAGCAGAAAAATAACAAATAAACAATAGCAAGTAAAACCCAAAAACCAGATTAAAGGGAAAAAAAAATCATGTTATGAACAGTTAAAAGAGAAAGTTTGACTGTTTATGAACAAGTAAATATCCCATGTTTTTTAATTTTTTTTATAATTTCTTCACACGTTTTCCATTGTTATGTTATGTTAGAGACTAATATAAATTATATTCCGAGACTTCACCTATCAGTTTAAATTTTTAGGTGACATAGTCCTTTAATATGGTATCGAGCTTGATTGATCTTGTGGTTACGAGTTTAAGTCTCACCATCCTCAATTTCTCAAGTATTAAGCACAAGACAATGTTAACAACTGTAAGTTTCAAGTCCAAATATTAAAACTTTTACTTAAGGAGCTTAAATTTTTAAGTGAGTTGGTTCTTTAATATGTTATGATTAAAATTTTTAGATAAATAGTCATGTATGACGAAATAGGTCATATACTAGCTAACATAGATCTAGAAGTAAATGACTGAACATGATGGAAAGAGAATGATTTATTTGATACTGAAATCAGTTCACATCCCACCAAATCAATCTATTCTCGCATAACGAAACACGGGGAATAAGACCATGAGATTCTCTAATTATAATTAATTAGTACAAAATTAAATAAACAAATAAACAATCAATATTGCGTGAAGCATGGTGATCAGGTTGACTGGTATCAAATAAAACACGTACCTCGTTCTTTGTTTCTTCATTGATAGGGTCTTGTAATAATCACATGGCTAACGTGTTATTAGAAAGTTGGCTCAATTAGTCATTGGGCGTTCAATAAATGTCCAAACGTGGACATATATTAATTATTACCTTTAATCTTGTATGTGGTGCCACAAAAGAGCGTTGGGAAGTCTTAAACCTATAGTTTTAAATAAGATACCAGAATAGGGAAAGGTGATTATTGCTTTTTGTCGTTATAGACGGTATAATTCTAATTTATAGAAATAATAATAATAATAATAACAACAACAACGTTATATAATTATATCGATTGTTATTATTATTATTATTTTATGAATATCAATTTAAATAACGATTATTATATTATTATTTTTTTATAAAATATTTTTGACTTTTTATTTTTAAAAATCTTATTAATAATTATTAATGTACTTATAACATTGGTCGTAGGTAAGTGTAATTGCCCTATTGAAATAAGTTGTGAATTATGATTATATTTAGTAATTAAACGTGACATGACATGACGGTCTTCGTTTGAATAAGAAAGGGAAGAAGAAGAGATGATGGAGAATAGAGAGTAAGTTAGAGAACATAGAGAAGAGAAAAAAAAACAAGAGAGTACGGAGAGAATGGAGAGAAGAGAAAAAAAAAATCAAGTCTAGAATTATACGCGTCTTTTCACTAATTGTCTGACAAAAAATTCATCCTTAAATTTAGAGGGTATAAAATGAAATTTTTAAAAAGTAAAGATGTAGAGTGGCATTGCGTTTAAAATACAAGGAGTTTAACGTAATTTACTCAAATTATTTTTACCTTTGTCTTCGGTAACTAAACGTGAGGATCACCAGTGACAGCCAGATGAATCCATGACATAGATAATAGATTACTGAAATGACAGAAAGCAAGACAGAAACAGTGAAGAATGAGATGTAATGATGGTTGGTTGATAATATAAGTAATTAGGAAAGCATAGCAGGTTCGAAAATGAATTCTTACACATGGAACCAAAGGGCCCGCAGTACTGAAGCATGAAAGATTTCACACGTTGGGACAACTACCAGCTGCACCACACAGCTAGCTTCATCATTGAAAAAAGGTCAAATCGTTAAACTGTGTGATCACACAGCGTCTTCCTTGCACGAAGAAAAAGATGATGGGCTTCTTTACTTTTTAATTTTCTAAACAATTATTAATGTGCTAATCGTGAACAGGATTCCTGTGTTCCCTTTTTAAATGATCAGAACTCTATGAGCATTATGTACGTAAAAACAAGCAGTTGCTAGCTGAAATTCTTGGCTCTAAAGACAGCAGCAGAAGCTTGAGTTTGCGATTAGAAAAATCATAACTTGTCAGGAAAGGTACAATGGGGTTTCTTGATCTCTTTGTGGTGGCATTAATGCCAGTTCTGAAAGTGCTCTTGATTACTGGACTTGGTTTGTTCCTAGCACTCGATCGCATAGATCTCTTGGGAGAAAATGCAAGACACTATGTGAACAATGTGAGTTCAAAACATGTATTTACAGGATTCTGTTCCTTGCATTTAACTTCTCTTGCCTTGCAGATCTCATCAAAACAGAAAATTTGCTTTGTGTATGTGCAGCTTGTATTCTATCTGTTTAGTCCAGCTCTCGTGGTTAGCCAGCTTGGAGAAACAATTACTTTCCAAAGTTTGCGTTCCTTGTGAGTGATATTACTACGATTCCTACCAATTTTTACTCTTTTTTGACTAACTATATTGGCAAAAAACTTTTATGTGGTGATGATGCAGGTGGTTTATGCCAGTAAATATCCTTCTGACATTCATAATTGGCTCTATACTTGCCTGGATTCTCATTAAAATCACCAAAACTCCGCCGCATCTGCAAGGTCTTGTCATCGGTTGCTGTTCTGCTGGAAATTTAGGGAACTTGCTTCTTATTATTGTTCCTGCAGTGTGCGAGGAGTCAAATAGCCCATTTGGAGATTCAACTGTCTGCTCTACTTATGGAACAACTTATGCTTCTCTTTCTATGGCGGTACGATCTGGCATTCCAATGCTCATATCATTTTGTTGCAAAAGGAATTTATATTCATTTTTTGCTATTATTTATTGTGATTCTGCAGGTTGGAGCTGTTTATATATGGACCTATGTGTATATTATCATGCGGATATATGCTGATAAGGGTGCTGATTCTGAAGATACTGATATAAATGAATCCATAACAGATTCTGAGAGTTACAAAGAAGCATTACTTCCTTCAAGCAAAAACTCTGGCTCCAGAGCCTATTCTGATGAAGATGAACTTCCTCGAACTATCTCTGGGGGAAAAGTGAGATTTTCCTTGGCCTTCTTTTATTATTACAAACGCTGTTTTTTTTTTAATGGAAAAGTAGCTCTTCCTTTGCAGCAGGTGGATGGGATAACCTTGCTAATTAAATTATTCTGATGACAGTTGAAAATTAAGGAGAAGATTCTTCAGTCTGTTAAGAAATTTACAGCGAAGATCAACCTGAAGATGGTGTTTGCACCGGCTACAATCGCAGCGGTAGGCTACAAATGCATACTACAATCTTTCAGATCATGTGTTTTTATTGTTTAGTGAAGAGGGCATTCTTTTTCAAAGCCTTCATTGTTAAATCTTCAATAGAGATAATCACAAACCATACAAGTCTTGATGGTAAATCCAAAAATTAAAGAAAAAGCAGAAGAAAATTTTTGTTGAGTTGGTCAGTGCCTAATCTACAATGTACATGTCATTAATTTGCTCCATTTTCTTAAATTTCTTTCAGATATGTGGGTTCATAATCGGCACAGTCTCTCCAATCCGAAAGCTGATGATCGGCGACAGTGCTCCTCTTCGCGTGATTGATAGTTCTGCATCTTTGCTGGGGTGATAAATCAATTATGGACTTTGTTTTTCTTTTGATGATCGCAAGTCTCCGTTTGGCTTTCTCCATTACTTAGGAACTTGCAGTAACATTCTTATTGATCTTGCTTAAATAATTCTGTAACCTGCAGAGAGACAACAATTCCATGCATGACCCTGATAGTAGGATCCAACCTTCTTAGAGGTAATTTCCTGAATATACCTTGATTGTCTCATTCTTAGTCTCCTTGACATTCTATCCTGATTCTAGTTGCTGAAAAATCGGATTTGCATTCTCTAAGATTTCTAATCACCTTTCAGGTTTAAGAAAATCAGAAGTAAGCGCATCAGTCATTGCAGGGATTGTAGCAGTGAGAAATATTTTCTTGCCAATAATTGGCATTGGTGTTGTCAAAGCAGCACACCATTTTGGCATGGTTGAATCAGACTCTTTGTATCAGTTTATTCTTTTGCTTCAATTTGCACTTCCACCTGCAATGACCATAGGTATGACAACTTGGATAATAAAAGTTGAAACTAATGCAGTAATTTTATTTTATTTTTTCCTGTTTTAAGTTCCACGGCAAGAGGGTGATATAATATTTGACTTTTGATTATGAAATGGTTACGAATTCGAATAACTTGAGATGGTTTTTGGATGGAGGTAGGGATGACAATTTGTCTCGTCCCGACGGAGCCCCGTCCTGCCCTGTCTTGATTTTCTTTTATTAACGTAGGGATTCCTTGCATTGATCGAGGAACGGGACGAGGATGGTGTTTGCCTGCCTCGTCCTGTTTGCCCCTAATTTATTTTTATTAAAATTATAATTATACCCTATATAAAATATTTAATTAATGATTTTCATAGTTTATTTTCTATATATATATATATATATATATATATATTTTTGTTATAATTTGAAATTTGATAATAGAATGAGATTAAATGAGATGAAATTTTTTTATGATAATTTTTATCTTATTTGCCCCCTCAGTACCCCCGTGAGGATTCCTATCCTCGTTTGAGGACGGGATGATATAAAATATTTTATTCCGTTCGAGGTATGGGCCGAGAATGAGGCAAAATTTTTTAGGGTCTCTGCCTCGCCTCATCCCATTGCTATCCCTAGACGGAG
This sequence comes from Dovyalis caffra, assembly GCA_963924115.1. Classification (NCBI taxonomy): domain Eukaryota; kingdom Viridiplantae; phylum Streptophyta; class Magnoliopsida; order Malpighiales; family Salicaceae; genus Dovyalis; species Dovyalis caffra. The sequence continues at coordinate 2,924,115 of CAWUPB010001199.1, read as the reverse complement.
GTATCGTCGCTACTTGATGAATAAATAATTTTTCTAATCTGTTTGTTATTTATTGTTAATTTGACAGGGATTATTGCACAGCTTTTCGGGGCTGGAGAAGGTGAATGTTCAGTCATTATGCTGTGGAGCTATGTTGTGTCTGCATTGTCTCTTACCTTTTGGTCAACCTTCTACATGTGGCTGTTGCAGTAAAGAAAATGAGGCCACCGTTAATTAGTAGTAATTTAAGCTAATGAAGCTGTGGTCCATAGGCATTACCTTAATATTATTTTTAGTTATAGCCACCATGCTATTTTTTATTTGATTATTAAAATATATGGCGTCATTCATTTGGGATATGAATATCTGTGTGTTTATTCCGAATTGTGATTCTATATATATATATATTTTTTTGTTTGTTCAAAAAGCTGAAAGATAGATAGATTATTTTATATTTTTCAATAAAAAAAAATTATGAATCACATCAATCTTTTATCTATCTGAAAAGACTCCCATTAAATGTCTATTGGAACCAAAATTTAGGATTTTTTTTCATAAATAGCTACAATGATATATGAAAATATAAATATGCCATCACTTACAAATTGCCAAAATTGCCATAGATGAAATTTAAATTTTCAATCTCATAAATAAATGTTATACGAAAAGTTTACTTATTGTTATATCGAACTGAAACCGAAATATTACGCATCACATCCTTTTTTTTATTCGAAAATAATTTCATTAAATTTATATTAGGACCGAAATTTAGATTTTTTTCACAAATAACTAAAATTATTTATAAAAATATGGATATGCCACTAATTACAAACTCGACAGATGAAATTCAAACTTTCAATCTCGTAATAAACATTATACAAGAAGTTCACTTACTGTTATATCAAACTGCTGTTAGCAATTATGATACTATTTTTCTGCCGTTGGAGAATATTTTACATATACAATTTTTTATTGGCATGGATGGTATAGGACGACGTGCCGTCTAACAATCTTGAAATAGCCGACGGTCGTCTGAAAGCTCTGCTGCTGACAACCTTGGGCGTTTGTAAAGATATTGTTCGTCTTTCCCCCACCCAACCCAGCCCATTTTCCATGGCCCGATTTGAACCTCTAAATCGCTACAAATCCATTTCCGCAAGACTTGAAACCTCTTTTAAACTTCCAAAAAACATAAGAAATTCCAGATGATACACCGAATTTCCCGATTTTTTTTCTATATGAGTTAGGAAATCAGAACATTTTCCATTTTTGTTTTTAATTTTAATTTTTGTTTCTTTTTTACTCTCTTAATTTATAGTTTATTTATGTCTTTTCATTTTATTAAATGAAACTTAATTTTAATTTTAATTTACCTATATTTTTTTTAAAATGAAACTTTACTACCATTTGGTAGATAATAAAAAATTCTACATATATCCGACACAATGTTTTTCTATTTAAGAAATAAATAAATAAATATGATTTTATACTAACATGTTGTTAGCCTAGTAATAAACGAGCTAGTTTTAAGATAAATTTTTTTATCAATGTGTAATGTTTAAATTTTAAAATTGTATTTGTTAAAAGATGTTAAACTTAGTTGTTTTTATTTCAAACATAATTAATTATATTTTCAGTATAGAACTGAGATAATTGAGGAAAAACCAAAAATAAATAATTATGATTTTATTTTTTTGACAACCATAAGCTTGTGTAATATGTTTTTTTTTTTACTAATTGCATGACTAACGTGCCCTAAAAGGTTGACTTTGCATTTTTTTAACACTGTTTGGACGTGGAAGAAAAATTTTATTAACAGCAACTCATCTCCTTCATGAATTGGATCCAAATCCTGTGAATCCACGGTACTATATATTATTTTATTTCCAGTCTAATTTTGGTTACCTTAAACTATTTATAGATTGTTCGTACAAAATAGGTTGTTAAAATATTTTGAAAAAAATTTAATATTAATTAACGTATAAATTAGTTTGAGGACCAACCATAAATAATTAAACAACTACCAGCTGCAACATATAGCTAGCATTTTCGTGGAAAAAATCATTACTATTATAAATTAATATGTGTGAACATAATAATGTCTTATGAGCTATGATCATGTGACCTCCTTTTTATTTTTTACTTTTCAAAATAAAGGTTTCCCACGTAGCTAGCAAATCATGACTAGGATGTCTTGATCTGTTTATTGTGGCATCATGCGATACACAAAAAAAATTATTTAACCTCGGTTTTGATACTGTAATAACTCAAATTTACCTTTATTTTATTTTATTATTTTTATTTTATTTTATTTTTTATTATTCTTATTATTTTATTTTTTTTATTTCATGTATGTTTTGTTTTATTTCAATTGAAGTTTACCCAAAAAAAAAAGAAAATGATAAAAAAACACAAAAAAAACATTCATCCAGGGGCACAATTGCAATTAAAGAAAGATTAATTGAAGTAATTAGGGGTATAATTGAACCAATTGAAAAATTTAGAACCTAAATTGCTTCTTACGGGGATCCAATTACCAAGATTGCACTTTATAAAGACTGAAATTGTACCATCGAAGGGCGTGATCGTTGGACTTGAAATGCATGAGGACCAAGCTGGAAGTTTGGAGCAAACGACAGGACCGAAATGGAGAAGACGACACTGTCGTCCACTCCAATGCCCGAAAATCTTTGGGAGAATTTACCCAAATCCTCTACAAATTTCTTATTTTGATTGTGCATTAATCATGGATTCGTTGTCAAAATCAACACTAACAAGAAGCAATGATTAAATTTTCCGTTTTGATTTCACATTAATCATGAATTAAAGAGAAAATATTTTGACGGAAAAATTTGAGATTTAGATTCGATTCTAGGGAGTTTTTGGCTATAAAACGAGTTTAATTTCGCGAGAGAAAGAGAGAAAAAAAATTAGAGAAGAATACTTGGGTTGAGAGAGATTGAAAATCGAAAGCAAAAGGCTTAATTTTTTTTTTGATTTTTTAGTCATTGCTTTTTCTAGGTTTCGGGTTGGGTTCTTTGTGTTCTTGGGGCCCGGGTTTGGTTCACATCTATCGGTCCCCTTTATGTCTTTATTTTGTGTTTCCCGAGGCTAAATCTTCACCTTCACAACTTCCTCCATCTCTTCGTTTGAAATTCGGGATTCCTTTCTTTCATTTTCATTTTTTGTTCTTCACGATTCTAGGTAGTATTGTTTTTGTCCTTATTTTTCAGGGAATTTTGTTCTTCTTCTTTGGGTTGGTGTTCATCCTTCTCTGGTTCGATTGAAGAGCATTTGAGTTTGTTTTGAGGGAGATTATCATTGTTTTGGTGAATTAAAATAGGAATCAAAGATCAAAAGTCGAAGAAACCATGAGAAATCACCGCTGGGGTTTCGTCGGTCTTGGGTTTTTTCGAGTTTTCTAGGTTTGTTCTTGGTGTTCTTCGGACATTTTCTAGGTCAGCCCTCGGATTCGATTCCCAATTTTTGATTTCGTTGTTCGCTTTAATTTTAGATGTTTGCTTGCTATTTATTTTCCGCCTTGAATTGTGGTGTGTCCGATTGAGTTTGTTGCTTGAAAGGGGTCTTTAATTTCTGGAAAGCTTGAAGAACTAGAGAAAGAAATTGAAGAATGAACTAAGAACAAGAGAGAGAGAGAGAGGGTTGGGGAGCCATTTGATCCATTTTCGCTTAAATTTCCTTACCCGAGCTCGTTTCCGGGCTTAAGCCCGGCGAATTAAGAAAAGAAAAGAAAATACGTGTGGGATGGATCGGAATGCGGTCTAGTCCGTGCCTCTCACCCCAAAATTTAAAAAGGGGGCTGGACTGAAATTCATTCCAGCCCATGTTCCTCATCCCAAATAAAAAAAAAAAAAAAAGGGAGGGGGGACGAGTCTAGCCCGTAGCCCATCCTTCAAAAACCCAAAAACAAAAAGAATAAAACGAGAAGGTCTGGTTCCATTTTAGCCTTCTCTAAAAAAAAAAAAAATGAAGAAAAGGGGTAATAAAAAAAAGAATTATGAAAGAAAAAAATAAAAAAGAAAAGGAAAAAGGGATGGGTAGAAAAATAAGTTGTGGGTTAATAGTTTAGATATAGGATAAATTTTTTTTTATCTATCTATCTATCGTGTTTTATTTATTTATTTTTTTAGCTTGTTTATTCCTTGTCTTTTTCTTTCTTTCTTTTCTTATATTAATTTAGAATTGTTACTTCAATTGTTTTTTTTGTATTGTAAAAAAAAATTATTATAAAAATCTTGACGAAGTCTCCTATCTTATAGGGATCGACGTCACACAAAAAAAAATGCCTAAAAATTTTGACGAAGCCTCTTACATGATAAGAACCGACACCATAAAAAAAAATAATAAATTTGACAAATTCTCCTATCTAATAGGGATTGATGTCACCAAAAAGAATATTCAAAATTTTCGACAAAGTCTCCTATTTGATAGGGACCGATGTCACAAAAAATTACCTTTTAATTAAGATGTCCTCCGACATGTCGGTTGTGTCAAGGTTTTTAGTGGATCCGATGTTTGAACCGTCGTGTCACTCGACGAAGGGGATCGACGATCGTTTCAATATGATGCCAAGCCCAAACTAAGAAAAATTAATTTAGCTTTTAAAAAATAGGAGTTTAAAAATTAGAAAATAGTTTGACATGGATTTTTAGGAGATGAATTTAAAACTAAACCATATATGGTATCTTTTTCGAAAAGGGCACTTTAGGTGATTAAATATCTTATTAAAAGCGTAACCAACTCCTTACCTTAGGAATCTCCGAATCGGTGCTACTTTTAGGTTCCTAGTTCCTTAAATACTAGGTGACGACTCTAAAACTACGTAAATAATTTTATAAATAATTAACCCTCTAGATTTAATTTCTTTGGGGAGTCCCATCCGACGTCATGTAGCGACAAATACCAATTAATGTATGGTATTAAGTCATCTTAATTCTAAAAATTAATCCAAAAAGTTAATTTTTTTCATATATATATATATATATATATATAATCAAACACTCAACCGATGTAGAATAATCTAACATAATTAATGTGAGTTCGAGTACAAGTATTTACAAGATTAGGTGCTTTAAATTAATTACTTTTTCTTGTTTTCCATCACATTAGAACAAGACATTTGCTTTGTGTATTTACGACTTGTATTTTATCTCGTTTGGTCCATCGCTTGTGCTTAGAGATGGTACTAAGTTAGGTATAAAGTCGGTATTTGCTCTATTTGAGCCAATAAATACTTATTAAAAATATCTAAAAAATATTAAAATAGACAAAGGTAAAAAAAATAAACAGTTTATACATACCGATATAGTTTTACAATATGAATATACTGCTCTATATCTTACTAGTACCTACTAATTTATTTTGAATTTTTTAACATGTAAAAATCTAATTGTACAAACTTTGAAGTTAGGGACCAAAATATTTTTTTTTGAAAACTTTGTGGATCTAACTACTTATAAATAAAGGAACAAAATGAGAAAAAAATAATTTAGAGACCAATAAAAACTTTTTCAAAATTATAGAGACAAAAATGAAATATTTTGACAAATTATTTTTAATATGTATTAAATTAGGTACTAAATAGGCGAGATAAACTAGGGAATGAGTAAGGATTTATAAAATGACTTTTTAATAGATAATCGGTAAGATTTCTTTTAATTGATAAAATAAAAAATTAAATTAATAGCCGAATCCATCCACTACCATCCCTAATCATGCTTAGTTAACTAGAGTACTTGTTTGATAAAATTGAAAATTAAATGCTGAATTTTAAGTATTGAATAATTAAGTGCTAAATATATTATTGACAAGATGTCCGGTATTTACTAAAAATTAAGTACTAAATATAATAAAGTTGTTTAATAAGTACTGTTTTTGAATACATTAAGGCTATATACATGATAATTTTAACATTGCAATTGTAATATGATATTTTAACACACACACACACACACATATATAAAACCTCATCTTAACTTGTTAAATTCCGGACTTGAATTTACGCTTCTCGTCACTAGATTTGAAAATTGTAAACTTATCTTTTCTTGTACCCAATTCCTTAAGAAATCTATCTCCTTCTTTGTCAATTCTCAAACCCAATCGTTGTGCCCTAAGTGGAAAATTCTCGGATAGCATACCATGGCAATTAAACTTGCAAGTGCTAAATTTGTGAGGCAACATATACCTTATCGGCTCTTTCCCATCATCCAATGTGAGCGAGTGCTCTTTCATCTTTTGCTCTATTAATGTTTTTCCAACGATTGATGGGAGAGATTCCTTTTTCAATTTACGAGTTGAAATTTATTTCTCTATCTAGTTTTTTCTTAGTTTGGGTGAAATGGGTTCTTGCTTTTATGGCTTAGAATCATTTTTTTTACTTTGATATGAAATGAGTTTCAAGAATTTGTTACCTCTTTTTTAATAATGAGGATAGTAAAGATTATTTTTCAGTTGGTTTGTATATCTAAAGTTATAAGAATATATAAGGATAATATGGTTATATTTGAAAAGTTTTAAAAATCTTTCAATCGAGCATGTTAGTCAAAAACTAATAAATTAAAAATTTTAATTTATCCGATTAAGTAGATTTTAACTGAACTTAAATTTTTAATATGAGATTATTTACGTTATGAAACAAACTTTTTATATTAAGTACTATACTTAATTTATTAAGCTACTTAAATAAGTTATCAAACAACTCAACTCACAGGAGAAACGATTACTTTCCACCAAAGTCTGAATACGTTGTTAGTGATGTACAATTCCTGATAATTCAATCTATGTGGATTCTCATTAAAATCGCTAAGATATTTCGCCGCATCTCCAAGGCCTTGCTATTCTTCTGGAAATTTGGGGAGCTTGCTTCTCATTATTGTTCCGCAATTTATGAGATCGAATAGTCCATTCGGAGATATAATTCATCAGTACATCTTATGCTTCTCTTTCTATGGCCGTATGCTCTGCCATTTCCAGTGTTAAAATTATTTTGTTATAAGAGGAATTTATATTCATTGTTTTGCTATTGTTTATTGTGATCCTGCATATTGGAGCTATTTACATATGGACTTGTGTGTATATTATCATGCGGACCGATATGTGCAGATAATAAATGGTAACAACTTTCTCCCCTTTTTTTCTTTTTTGTCTTCTTTCAAGTGATAACAACTTTCTGTCTCTCTCTTTTTTACCTCATTAATACAATAAATTATATAAAAAACTATAAAAAGGACAAGATAAATTAGTATTTTACTATTTTTTATATGCGGCATGCTACAAGTTAGATAAAATATGTAAAATCATTTAAAAAAATGATTTTAATTTGATGGTTCATGCTATACTCGTGGGTTTATCAAAATATATCAAATTAAAGATAAAAAAATCCATTAAATTTTACGATTTTTAATGAAAATTTTGTAATTCTAAGAATTCATCCTACAATATTATATCAACTTGCTTTTTTTAAAAAAGAGAAAATAATCATATTCTAAAATTTTTTTTAAAAATCCACATATAGAGAATAATAAATCAAATTTATACAAAATAAAAAATAAAAAATTAATTGAATGACAATCTTCATAAAAAATGACAAGTTAAAGGAATAAATTTTAAATAATAAGAGTAATATAATCTGAAATATAAAAAATATATGTTTATTTTAAAATATAAAAATATATCATGTATGTTTCTTTCTACGGAAGCTATGTGTGAAATTCAAAAAGTAATGATTGATCTTCTATGATCTTCATCCAAAAATCCATAATAAAAAATAAAATAAATTATTATAAAAAGAAAAAAAGAACTAAGTTGGGGCTAAAGCTTATGTGTTTGGGCCTAGAGAACCAGGCTCATGCAGGCTAGCTGATTCAGATTCAAATAAAAAAAAAAAAAACAATGGTGACATGGCATTCACTTGCTGCAAAACAAATGGTGTGCCGTCCGTTTGTAATTTTTGTCAAAATTCGTTAGAGAAGTCGTTAGAAAAACAGGTTTCCAATTTTCGATCTCTTCAAAGCCAAATTCATTTTTTTTTTTTTTGTCTAAAAACACATCAAAATCACAAAAATAAGATCAATAAACTCATTTAGAACCTCATTACTCATTTTAATGCATACAAATCACATAAAAATTTCAAACTAAACTTTAAAAATTCAAAATGTTTTGAATTTTGATCTATCTCCTCAAACAATTTTATGACTTATGACCATCATAAATAATTTTTTTTTCTATGAGAAACAAGTCAAAGTCAAGATCGAGAGTCAAAGTGACCGAAATGAGTTTCGTCATGACTTTCTGTCTCATGTACTTGTCGTTTCTCTTTTTCCCCACAAGCGGGGATTAAACTGGGATAAAATAAGGTTTGGTATCAAAACAAAATTATTTGAATAAGTCGGGAACCAAAGTGCAATATTAGGCTAAACTTACATATAAAGTGACTAAAAATAGTTTTAAAACTAAAAAAAAATAAAAAAATACCACAGCATGATGAAACTAGATTTATGTGCAAGGAGTCCTAGTCTTGATGAATAGTAAAACATATAGTGACCATATTGTTCTTTTTGCTCATTTCGTTTAGTTTGTTAGTTAATAGACAATAGACAATATTATATATAGATAAAAATTAAGAACAACAATTTAGTTTGAGAAACTAATAATAATAAAAAAAATTAGTGGAAAGCGATATGTTAGACTAGATTGCAATCAAAATAAGGTTTTATTTGTTATTTAGTTGTATATATAATTAAGATCATAAAACTTTTATATATATAACATGAAACTAACAAATGGGAAGTCTTCTCTTAAACTTACGAAATTCTAAAGACCTAACCCTAAACTTTTAATTTTGGAATATTTAGTGTGATATGACCAGTAAAAAAAAAAAAAAATCAATGAAACGGGAAAGAGAAAAAGAAAAAGAAAAGGTATTAAATTTAAGGATGGTTAAATTGGAAAGAGACTTGGTTCTGTGTATGTTAGGTAGACTAAAATACGCAAACAAATGTAAAACCTTTCAAGGATGTTTCTGGATGGTCACGGGTATTCAACTTGTTACTTTTTCTCGCATAGAAATTTGGAATTCCAAAAGGTTGATTTCTAAAATAGAGCATATATAGTTGTACAATGATCGGGATTGTTTTTTACGGTAAATATATATATATATATATATATATATATATTAAATTGTACTGTAGAATTTCGTCATTAACTCTTTAGTGATAACATATTAATGTCTAATTAGTTAGATTTGGATAATTATTCCAAACGTCAAACCCAAGACAGGTGTCGTACGTATCAAACACTTTTTACATGTAAAAGCTTTAATCCTAGTACTTTTTCTCCTCGTCAGGTACCTTAACATTGGCCCCCGGTTTGATCATGAACAGCCGTCAAATACAATTAACATTATAACTTAATTAGCCTCCATAATATATTCTTTATATACATATGCTTCTGGGATTAACCACGTATGTATACATGTAAAAATTATAATCCCAGTACTTTATTAGTGTGCCTCTAGTAGATTATATGATAATATTATAAAGAGTTAATTATATTTTTGATGGACAAAGTTGTCAATTGTTTTCTATTTTGTTTTTGTGAATTTTAATCTTTAGTATTTGAATATACTGAATTAATTAGAATTTTTTATTTATTTAAATGGCTCTCTTAACTCTCGTTAACTTTTGCTGACGTTCCTATTAATTGCACGTGATACCAAATTATGGGCTCCAATATCAGACGTGTGACAACTAGGAAAAAAAATTTATTACATATTTAGTACATAACTTGTCAATTTTTTTCTATTTAAATGTGTAAATTTTAATCTTAATATTTGAGTGTATCAACTTGTAATTTTTTTGTTTCTATTTGAGTATTTCTATTAAGTTTAGATTGATGTGTTTGTTAATTGCATGCGTGACAGCATCGTATAGATCCACTGCTAGACACATAGCAATTAGAAAAATAAGTAAAAAAATAAAAAGCAACAATCCATTGTCATTCTCAAATAGTAAAAAAAAAAAAAACAAATAAATTATATCACAACAATTGGATATTTATGGTTTTACATGAAAAAATATATTTTTTTAAAAGCAAACAAATTAATTAAAAATAACTAGATAGAAAAACTAAACTCTAAATACCAAATCCCACAACAAATTTTTCCATCTTTAAAGTTTATCCAAACATCAAATTAAATATTGGATTTTTTGCATAATATAAATTTCGCCAATTTATATTTTGAAATCAAATGTGTTGACGGCGAGAAGCTTTAGGACAGGTAAAACTTGTACATGGTGTTGGTTGAAAATCGATGACAGCTGAAGCAGTAGTGGTTCTTTAGAAACTGCTAGCTTGATTATGTCTTCTTCTTTTTCTTCTTCTATATTGTCCTCCAACATCAACGATTGTACATAGTTCGTCTATTCGTCTTTTTTTTTTTTTTTTTTTTTAATGGTTTGATAGTGGTTATCCTTTCTAATATGTGGTAGTGGGTGAATTTTTTTGATGGTGGTGGACATGGGTTTACTATTGGGTAGTTGTGGTAATTTTTGTTTGATTAAATTTATATGTAAATTATGAGACATGGCAAGATGGTTTTGTGTTCTTTTTTGAAATTTTGCATATTATAAAGAGGTAAAATTTTGAATATTGACAATTGTTTTTATAGTGAATGGTGGCTGTTTAGAAGATAACGAGGTGAAATAAGATTTTGATTTGTACTAAAAGATGACCCGAATCGGGTTGGATAAAATGGATTAATTAGAAAAGTTGTTTATTAAATTTTATATATTTATTTTTGTAGTAGTGTTTTTATTGTTTTTGGATACAAATATTTTTTAAATAATTTTTTTTTTTGAGTTTTTAATTTGGATTTGGCGGTGTGAAGTTTTTAGTTGTCACATGTCCGACAATAAGACCAACATGACGATGTGATCATGTATGTAGTTAACAGACATATCAATCTAGAATTGGTGAAACCACTCAAATGAAAAAAAAAAAAGTTACAACGTAGTACAGTCAATTAACAAGAGTTTGTACACTTAAATAAAAATATTGACAAGCTTGTACCAAATATCAAATAATTTTTTTTCCTTTTTGTGGTTGCCACATGTCTGACAGTCGAGCTCATAATTTGGTACTATGTACGCAGCTAACACTTACAATAGTATGAAATTAACGAAAGTTAATAAAAATACTCAAAAAAAAAAACTTTTATATTCAAATAGTAAAAATTAAAGTTTATATATAGAAAAAATTAATGACTCTGTACACTAAAAATGTGCAATTAACTCTATTATAAATACGTGTACATGTTGAGCGTATATTAAATCCAAGAAAATGAAATCGTTAGTCATCATTATAATATAATTTCATTTGACATTTTAATATAAATATCTATGTCGAATATTTGCAACCAAAAAATAAAAAATAAAAAACTAGGTTGATCGATTATTTTATGTAATACGAACCAGTAGATGAATGAAATATCCTCTTATGTATTAAAAAACTCCGAGCTTGAAGTGGAGAAATTTTGCACCGAACCATGCACCCCAACACATAGTAAAGAACAGGAGTAATTTACTAAGAAAAATTAAAAGAAAAGAAAAACTAAGATCGCTTCTTACATAATATTGTTATCGATAGATTTGATACATACATGAAATATATTCTTCAGGATGGGATAACAAACGTGCATATCATTTATGTAGCCCCTATGTATACCTTTCTTTTCAGGAAAAAAAGAGAGGATAGCTTAGCATATGAAAAAAAACAAAAAATTAATAGGATAAATAATTTAGGTACACAAACAAAATGTACCAGCCGCACTTTCGGTTTATTTAGGGCATGAAACTTTATTCCCATAACCTGGTTGCAGGCAGTCTTATTATCATATCATGGACTAATTAGAGGCCTTGGAAAGGCAGGTGGAGATTGATGATAATTGGCACGGCCAACAAAGTTCTTTTCATTCAACGGCAGTGGCCGTTTCCACCTGGGATATTCGAGCAAGGGGAAGCCGCAGATGGTGGCACTAGACCCCGTTGGAGGGACTCAATATGTGGAAAATGTTTTTTCAACCACTGCTCTCCGTGTATAGGCCTCATGGCTACACCAAATTGTAGTGTGCTTAAAGTGAACAAAATGGTGAACAATGTGAAAAAAAATGTGACATGACTCTTTCTGTTAAAGGCCATTTGTTTTGTCAATGAACTTTAGGACTCTGTTACAGTATTCTGATGAGGAAGAGGGAAAACCCGGGGGGGGGGGGGGGTTGTTGGTTGGTGTTGTTTGGGGTGTGTGTGGGCGGCTGGTTGTTGGAAGAGAATGGGTTGGAGTAGAGAATTGATATTAACACACATATATACATATATGCACACATGACGTGTCTATGTCTTACGTACGAGGGATGATTTTTGCTTGCTCTACTGGTAGTTGGTTAATTGACTTGTGCGGAAAATGCATGGATTTTTTACAATTGACTTGGCCATGAATCGATGAAGTTTCAAATACAATATGGTCTAAAATCTGAATCGTACGGAGCCTTGAATGACAAACGGTTTTTCCAATTCAAGATGGGTTAAAAATGCATGCTGCGACAAGTTCTTGACGGTTTCAATGAGATATGAAAGGAATGAAATTAAGAAAGAAAGTAAACAATTAACAATTTCCAATTCCTTGAATTATGGTACGACTGAACTTTGATTTAGAATTAGTAATGGAGAATCCAACTCGCTTAGTCTTTTGAGGAATCGATGATAAGTTAAAGGAATAAATTTTAAATAATAAAAATAATATAATATGAAATATATGTTTATTTTAAAATATAAAAATATATTATATATGTTTTTTTTCTAAGCTATGTGTAAAATTAAAAAAATAACGATTGATTTTCTATAATCTTTGTCCAAAAATCCATAATAAAAAATAAAATAAATTATTAAAAACAAAGAACTAAGTTGGGGCTCGAATTGTTTGGGCTTGGAGAACTAGGCTCGCACGGACTAGTTGATAAAAAAAAAAAAAAAAAAGAAACAAAGGGGGCGACATGGAATTTGTTTGCTGCAAAACAAATAATGTGTCGTTCGTCCGTAATTTTTGATGAAATTTACAAAAAAAGTCGCTAGGAAAACAAGGTTTCAATTTTTGGTCTTTTCTTTTCTCTAAAAACACCTCAAAATCACGAAATAAGGTTAACAAAATCATTTAGAGCCTTATTACCCATTTTAATGCACACAAATAATAGAAAAATTTTAAACTAAACTAAAAAAATTGAAAATATTTTGAAATTTCTATCTACCTTCTCAAGTCATTCCATGACTTATGACTATCATAAACAAAAAAAAAAAAAAAGAAGTCAAAGTCAAAATAAGTCAAAGTGATCTGGAATGAGTCTTATCGTGACTTTCTCTCTCCTCTGTCGTTGTTTCTCTCTTTTCCCCACAATCGGAGATTAAACCGGGATAAAATAAGGTTCGGTATCAAAACAAAATTGTTTGAAAAAAACGGGAACCAAAGAGCAATATTGGGCCAAACTTACATATAAAGTGACTAAAAATGATTCTAAAATTATAAAAAAATGCCACTCACAATGAAACTAAGTTTATGTTTATAGTGTTTTGAGTCTTGATTAGTAGTGAAACATAATATTGTTCTTTTTATCTATTTCTTTTAGTTTGTTAGTTAATAGACAATATTATATATAAATAAAAATAAAGAACAACGAGTTTAGTTTGAGAAACTAATAAATAAAAAAAAATAGTGGAAAGGGATATGTCGGAATAGATTGCAATCAAAATAAGGTTTTCATTTTCTCTTTAGTTGTATATATAATCAAGATCATAAAACTTTTATAAAATAAAAAAAAATCATGAAACTAACAAATAGGAAGTCTTCTCTCAAGCTTACGAAATTCTAATGAAAAAACCCTAGACTTTTAATTTTGGAATATCTATTATGATATGACCAAATAAGTCGTGTGTTTCGTTGGAAGATAATATTTTTAGTCTTGTATTATTAGGACTTTAACATGTCTTTTTATATATATGTACAAGTATAGTATAACAAGAACTCTAAGTGAATACAAGAGATAAGGATAACAAAAGGATAAGAATAGCTAGATAGAGTTCCTACAAATATCAAATTACTTGCAGCAAAGTTTATGTCTTGCTCTTGTTGCTTAGTCCTAGTAGAACTCTGTCTCAATACTCCCCACAAGCCGATCGTGGGCGGTCGACAACGAGTGAGTTTATCCCTCGAGAATTCAAAACTTGTAGTAGATAGAGGTTTTTAAAATATCTATAATTTGATCTTGTGTAAAAATAAACTTTACTTACAAGTTCACCCTCGCAACCATGTATCCGACAAAGTGAAAATCAATTTCCACATGTTTATTTCTTACATGGAACATTGGGTTGATTGCTAAATAAGTGGCTCAAATATTATCACACCAAATAATCGACTAGGGAGTTAGTGTGGCGACAATTTCACCTATTAAAGACATCACCCAAGTTATCTCGGCAGCTAGGTCGGCTACGGCTTTGTACTCAACTTCGATAGAACTTTCGACCACTGTTTTCTGCTTTGAGGACTTCCAAGTGATTAAATTTGGCTCCTTGTGGACTTTCTATCATTTAGAGAGCTTGTCTAATCCGAGTCGAAAAACTCGTGAGTAGTTGAGAGTTGGATCTTCGAATGTGCAAACCATAAGTATAAATGTACTTCGGGTATCGCGGAATTCATTTTATAGCCACCTAATGGTCGGAGGTAGGTTGGTGCATGAACCGATACACTTTATTCACAACATAAGCAATGTCCGGTCTAGTCGAGTAGCCACAACTCGTCTATACAATGTCCGATTTGAAAAAGGTTCGACCTCTCCATTCTTCGGTTTTGAAGCGGTGGGCATGGGTGTGGTGATGGGGAGATAGTGAAGCATTCCCTATTTGGCAAGAATATAGTGTATATATTTACGTTGAGAAAGGATAATACTCGTCGATGTTTTAATCATTTCCATGTAAAAAAAAAAAACCGATATCACCAAGGTCTCGTATGGCAAATTTTTAGTTCGGGGCATGGATTACCATTTGTAAAAAGTTCGAATGGTCATTAATGATGATGATGTTATCGACATAGAGTAGTAGGAAGACTCCGTAACCACTAACTTTGTAGATGAATAGAGAGGAATCGGTTTTGGACCCTTAAAAGTTGAAACTTAGCGGAAAGTCCCGAAGACAAGAGAACCAAGCACATGGGGATTGTTTAAGACCATAAAGTGATCGATGGAGCTTGCGGACATAATCGGGAACCGAGAACTAACAAAGCCTACTGGTTGGGCCATATAAATTGCTTTATGTAGTGTGCCATTCAAAAATGCATTGTGTACATCTAGTTGCTTGATGAGCCAATTGTATGAAGCTGTTAAGGACGTAACAACTCGATAGTTGCGGGCTTGACCACTAGATCGAAAGTTTCCCCAAAGTTAGTTCCCTCTTGTTGATGAAAGCCCTTGGCAATTATCCTTGCCTTGTACGTTTCAATGCTCGTTATCCGTATATTGTTTTATTTTGAAGACCCATGTGTTCCCTACAATGTTCATGGACTGTGTAGGAGGGACTAAGGACCAAGTGTTGATCTTCGAGAGGGCATTTATCTTTGGCTCTATAGCCGGTCTCCATGCCACATGGTTTTTAGCTTTAGTATAGCAGGTAGGACTTTACGAGATTGTTGAGGAAGATACTACAAGGGAGGCTTTTGAGCCTAAGTTACGTAAGACCATAAGATGGGTTCGTTTAAGCTCCCGATTGGATGATGAATTTGTAGTATTACCTACACACTATTTAGTCAAGTCATATTTGCTAAAATCCAACTATAAATTTATACCGACGTGATGGAGGTGTGGCTTGGACTTTGGGAGAGATGAGATGGGCTAGTGGCATTGGGGAGAATAGAAGGTCGAGGTGGGTGTTTGGGCTGTCATGGTTTTGTGGTGATGGGAGTCTGTTTGTGGAGGGTTTTTAGAGGATGTGAACTCGTCGTGAGGTTTTGTGTAAATGGGTTTAAGAGTGATTGTGTAATAGCCACGTCCCAAAAACATACACTCGTTCATGCATACACGCATACTTATGACTTACACATATAATTATACTCGTATATGATATGTTAGTGGGGTATTGGATAATAAGTATTTGAAATAATAGGAAGAAATAGGGGCTCAATTGTAAGTATTTGGAATAATAGGAAGAATTAGGGACTCAATTGAATGTAATCTAAGTTGGGGGACTAGAATAAAAACAAGCCAAAACTTGAGGGACCAAAATGAACTTTGCCAAAATATCTTCACAACCTTATCAAGATTACTTACCTGGTCATTATCTCTTCTTATCCCATCTGGTTTCCTGTTTTGAGAGAGAGAAAGAGAGAAAAACCCCATTTCTTTGTCAAATTCGGATGATCAAGCTGGAAATCTAGGTAAGTTCATCCCCAGCTCTGTTTTGCACTCTTGATTTCGAGACTTTAAGTTCAGATCTGGAACAAGTTATAAGAATAAAAATTGTTGGTTTTTGTCTTATCTAGGTCTCTGTGAAAGGGTTTTGTATTTAGTAATTTATATTTCGGGTTATGATGGTTTGAACACATGTTATTCTAGGTGATCTGATGCTAGCAGATTAGTGTGCAAACTTTAAAAATATGGTATTCTTTGAGTGTTGAGTATTTTGATCTGATTTTTGGATATGTTTTATATTGATATGTCTAGTGCTTTTTTAAAAAAGAATTAGGTCTTTATCATGTCCCAATCTAGATTTATTGTTGTTTGTTTGGAGACTGCTCGGTAACAAGGGTGCTGGAAACTAGTTAGAGTTTGAAAATCTAGAATAAATTATGTATATGGAATATTGGGCTGCTTTTGGGATATGTTAGACCTCTTTGAGTCTAGTTTCATGTAAAACTGGAATTTTGTCATTTTACCCTGTATTTTAGGATTTATAGTGTAAAGAGTGTGAACTGTCAAGAGGTCAAGTACCCATAAACAAATGGCAGCAACTCTGATTTTTAGAAAATCATCATGAGTTGTGTATTTCGTACCTAGACTTGATTTTTGGATATGTTAGAGCCCTATGAGTCTAGGTTCGTTTGAAACTAGAATTTCATCATTTGAATCTGTATTTTGGGATTTATGGTAGAAAGAGTGAAAAGGGGTCAAGTACCCATAAAGGAATAAGTTAAACCTAAAGTCATATTTTGTACCTTGAGCATATTTAGAAGTTTGATCATGATAAAATGACTTATAAAAGTATATGTGTATGTGTTTATAGACGTCGGGGAGCATGAGGCACGAGACACGACGCATTGATAAACGGCGAAGACGTCATTTTTTTTGTGAGTTGAATAATAATCATTGTGCCATGATGTGTTATTGCTATTGAGTGCTAATATTATATTTCTTGATATTGATACTATGATGTGAATAATGTGTCGTTTGCTAGTTGATGCAAACGTTGTGTTTATTGATGTTATAACAATATTATGTGTATTGATATTGATATCACGATGTGAATGATGTGCCATTTGCTAGTTGACGCAAACGTTATGTTTATTGATGTTATAATGGATATGTACCATGATGTAAGCCATGGATATTGTATATGCTATATGTGAAACATTCATGATATATGCAAGGCTAAGAGGTTAAGGTTATGATCGGCTTGTCCAAGTTTCGCAAATACAAGTTTACAAGTTTATAAGGACCCAATGGGTCAACTACAAGTTATAAAAGTCGACAAGAATACATGTGTACAAGTTTACAAGTTACAAGTACCCGGGCGGAACTTGACATTTCCAAGTCATAACTGATAAGAAAAAGGAAAGCATGTAATCTTAGAGTCATATGAACTCCATGTATTGTTTATATGTGATGATAATGGATGATGTGATTGCATGTTATGGTTTCAATGAATTATTGTTCTCTCATTGAGTAGCATCTCATTAAAAATGCAATTACTTTTTAGGTACAAGAAGTTAAGAAGCTTAGAGCTTGTTTTCTCTGCTCATTTCACGACATGAGTAACGAGTCGGTCGGCGATCTCCCTCTCCTCTCTCTCATTATGTCGAGCATATGCATCCTAGGAGATTTTTGAATTGTATATGTAACTATGTAAATATGAACTCCCGGAGGTGTTTTGAGACGTGTTTATGAACAAAGAAAAAAATGGTTTTGATTGAATATTCAAGGGTTATAAGTGGAAAGAATGTTGTTGATTAGGTTTTGAAGTGTTATGGCTGAAAAAACCCTTGTTTTGGACAGAAATATACACGGGAAGGTACACGCCCGTGTGGAAGGCGTGTAACCTTCTATTTTCAAGGGAAAATGAGTTTTAAGTTACACGGGCAAGTACACGATGGTGATAGAGGCCGTGTAACCCGCTGCCCAAAAAAAAAAAATCCTAATCTTTCTAATATGAGGTTTTAACGGTCCTAAGTGATATTTTGTGATTAATTGAGTTTTCTAGAACTAAAATGGCTAAGTTATA
Organism: Dovyalis caffra; assembly: GCA_963924115.1. Classification (NCBI taxonomy): domain Eukaryota; kingdom Viridiplantae; phylum Streptophyta; class Magnoliopsida; order Malpighiales; family Salicaceae; genus Dovyalis; species Dovyalis caffra. The sequence continues at coordinate 2,905,588 of CAWUPB010001199.1, read as the reverse complement.
CGAAGTTTTTGTAAGGAATTAGGTTAAGGATGCTACAATTTTGGTATCGGAAGCGTGGATATGATTCATATGGGCATAGGGCATATATGCATGCATGATATCACATAAATGCACATGACATGACATAATTTCATATATATATAGGATGGAAGAAGTAGGTGATCATGGTTCTAACCATGAGGCACTGTAGAGAGAGGGAGCGATCGATCAGCATGCCGTAGAGGCTTCATATACCTCTCGGGTACATATGGAACCACCCACGACTCGGGTTGGACAACGGATACCTCATGCACATGCATTACATCAACATGGTTTTGAAAATAGATCGAGAGAACGAAGATATGACAAACTATGGAAATACGGAGCGAGTTGATTTCATGGGGTCTACGGATCCAATTGAAGCCGAGAAATGGTTAAAAAGAACATAGATGATTTTAAATATGATACAATGCACTCCGGATGAAAGATTTGATTATGCTCGTGTCTCTTCTCCAAGGAAATACTTATGATCGGTGAGAGATAATCCCAAATGCTACAGATGCAGCCTCCTCGTCCTTCAATGGGTAGATTTTCTTCGAGAATTTCCGAGATAATTACATGCCGGAGATTTATCAAGATGAGAAAAGAATAGAATTTCTGAATTTGAAGTAAAATAATATGTCCGTGATGGATTATGAGGTGCGCTTTAACCAACTGTCTCGGTATGCATCGTTCATGATAGCTACCGAACGAGATAAATGCCGAAAGTTTGAAGAAGGATTGTCATATGCCATCGAAGTAAGATCTCATCTAGAGATCTAGATAGCTATGTTCAATCGAGAGCCGTAACTATCCGAGCCGAAAGGTCGAACAAAGAAGCAGACATCGAAAGTGCGAGGTTTTTGGGTAAGAGAAAAGAACCAAGTCTCCCTACTCCATCAAAATTCGCTCCAGGAAAGTTCAAGGGTGGCTATTCGGGAAGTAAGCAAACCCGAAGTGGTACCCGGACTACTGCGAGGCCGAGGTCGAGGACGCGACTCTATGGATCCGAGACCCGTATGTACGCATTGCAATAGACGACATGAGGAGGAATGTCGAAGATTGACCGGTGGATGTTTCCACCGTGGGTCTCTAGATCACATGATTAGAGATCGCCCGAAGAGAAGCGGAGTGAGCGGTACCGTATCCGAGTCCACCGTTCGGGGGTCAAGGTCGAGTAATGTGAATGTCCAAGTATGGAAGAGGTAGAGGTCGAGGTAGACCCGAAAATGTCACTATGACATAAGGTGGAGCTAGAACCGAGGCTCAAAGTAGCCGATCTCAAGCTCAAGCACGGGTTTATGCAATTCCTCGACAACAAACAGTGGTTGTACCGGAAGTGGTGACGGGTAAATTACTTGTCTCTAATATTGAAGCTTGTGTTTTAATTGATCCCGAGCCACGCATTCATTCATGACACCCGCATTTGCATCCCGAATCCATAAATGTGTCGAACCCCTTGAATATGATCTCGCATGTTAGTACGCCCTTAGGAGAATTACTTGAGGTTAATAGGGTATGTCGGAATTGTGTGGTACTGGATAGGAGATACCGAATTAGATGCCGATTTATTACTTATGTTCTTCCGTGATTTTGATGTCATTTTGGGGATGGATTGGTTGACAAAGCATCATGCTATAGTGAACTTTTTTACTAAAGAGGTTGAATTTGATTTGCCAAATCAAGCAAGACTAATTTTTCGAGGAGATCGAAAAATTTTACCTACTTGTTTAAGTATCTACAATTAAAGCATGTAAGATGATTCGAAAAGGATGCGAAGCATATTTAGCTCATGTAATTGATGCTAAACCGACAGGGGTTAATTTAGAAGACATACTCGTTGTGAATGAATTTTCGGATGTGTTTCCGACAGAATTACCGGGATTACCACCGGATAGAGATGTGGAGTTTACCATCGAGTTATTGCTCGGCACGACTCCTATCTCTATGACACCGTACAGGATGGCTCCTACCGAGTTAAAAGAGTTAAAGACTCGACTGCAGGAATTCGTCGGATAAAGAGTATATCCGATCGAGTACATCACCATGGGGAGCTCCAGTATTGTTTGTGAAAAAAAGACGGCACACCGAGATTGTGTATTGATTATCGACAGTTGAATCGAGTGACCATCAAGAAAAATATCCTCTCCCGAGAGTCGATGACTTGTTTGATCGGTTGCAAGGTGCTCGAGTGTTCGGTAAGATCGATTTGAGATCCGGTATCATCGCTTAAAAATAGCGAGTAAGGATATACCAAAGATCGCATTCGGACTCGCTATGGGCATTATGAATTTCTTGTAATGCCTTTTGGCTCGACGAATGCACCGAGCAGCATTTATGACCTTGATGAATAAGGTGTTCCAACCCTATCTAGACAAGTTTGTTATAGTGTTTATTGATGATATTTTGGTGTATTCCCGTAATGAGGAGGAACATGCCGAGCAACCGAGAATTGAATTGCGGATATTGAGAGAAAAACAGTTGTATGCCAAATTCAATAAATGTGAATTTTGGCTTAATCAAGTTGTATTTCTTGGTCATATAGTATCGAGTGAAGGTATAAAGGTGGATCCGATGAAGATTGAAACAGATGTTGAATTGGGAACCGCCTAAGAATGTGGCGAAGTACGCGAGTTTCTTGGGTTTAGCCGGTTATTATCGACGATTTGTAGAGAATTTCTCTAGTATTGCTACACCATTGACTAAATTGCTTCGGAAGCGAGTTGAATCTAAGTGGAATGAAGCATGCCAACAGTGTTTTGATGAATTAAAAGCCAAGTTAACGTCGACTCCAGTGTTAGCAAGTCCAAATGGTAGGGATGGTTTTGTCATTTACAGTGATGCTTCTTACCAAAGCTTGGGTTGTGTCCTAATGCAACATGGCCAAGTTATTGCTTATGCCTCCGGACGAGTTAAGGCCGTATGAAGTTTCCTATCCGATACATGATCTAGAATTCGCAGTAGTGGTTTTTGCTTTGAAAATATGGCGACATTACTTGTATGGAGATACTTTCGCATTTTTACGGATCATAAGAGTTTGAAGTATCCGTTGAGTAAAAAACAACCGAATATGAGACAAAGACGTCGGCTAGAGTTATTGAAAGATTATGATTGTACTATTGAGTACCATCCGGAAAAGCAAATGTAGTCGCCAATGTCTTGAGTCGAAAAGCAAGTGGAAGAATTACAAACTTGATTTCTTTAAGAGAAATGAATGTGGAGTTACAAATGCCACCGGACGGAGTCTTACTTGCTACTTTTAAAGTAAGACTCGTGCTACATGAGAGAATCCGAGAAGCACAAAAACGAGATGATTATATTATTGAGCTTAGGAAGAAGATGGATCAAGGAAGGGGCAAGGAATTTGTGATTCATGCCGATGGAGCTTTAATGTACGGGAATCGGATATATGTTCCGGATGTCGATGATTTAAGAAGAGAGATCTTAGATGAAGCCCATAATGCTCCTTATGCCATGCATCCGAGAAGTACTAAGATGAATCAAACAATGAAGGTTCATTTTTGGTGGCCGAACATGAAAAAACAGGTAGTTGAATTTGTTTCAAGATGTATGACATGTCGACAAATAAAGATAGAACATCGAGCTCGACAGAAAAATTACATCCTTTGCCGATTCCCGAGTGGAAATGGGAAAGGATCACTATGGATTTTGTTACGGGATTGCCGCGAACTCAAAAGAAAAATGATGCTATCCGGGTTATTGTTGACGGATTGACAAAGTCGGCTCACTTTTTGCTGATCGGATGGGGGTGTACTCGGATCAATTGGCCAAGAAGTATGTAGATGAAATTATGAGACTCCATGGTATGCCCTTATCTATCGTGTCGGACAGAGATCCAAGATTTACTTCTAGATTTTGGGGTAGTTTACATCAATCCATGGGGCTAAACTACATTTTAGTATCGCTTTTCATCCTCAAACCGATGGACGATCGGAGAGAACCATCCGGACACTTGAAGATATGCTTAGAGCTTGTGTGCTCGAGTTTAAGCGATCTTGGGATGATTATGTGAATTTGATTGAATTTGCTTATAATAATCATTTCCACAACGAAGTATAGACATGGCACCGTATGAAGCTTTATATGGTAGAAAGTGTCGATGTCCCGTATATTGGGATGAAGAAGGAACAAGAATACTAGAGGGTCCAGAATTGATACAAGAAACCGTTGATAAAGTAAATGTGATTCGGAGTAAGTTAAAGATTGCACAAGATCGACAAAAGAGTTATATGGGTCAACATAGACGAGATATGGAATACAATGTAGGGGATAAGGTTTTTCTTAGAGTTTCATCTTGGAAAGGGGTGTTACGGTTTGGTAAGAAAGGTAAATTGAGTCCTCGTTATATTGGACCATATGAAATAGTGGAACGGATTGGTCCACTTGCATATAGATTGGCTTTGCCCCAAGAGTTAGCACAACTACATGACGTCTTCCATGTAAGTATGTTAAGAAGATACCGATCCGATCCTTCACATGTGGTTCAAGCCAATAAAATAGAGGTATCCGATAACTTGAGTTATATGGAGGAACCAAGTATAAATTCTTGACCGAAAGTTAAGACAAGCTAAGGAAAAGAGAAATGCCTATAGTGAAGGTTTTATGGAGAAACCATACTAAGGAAGAGGCAACTTGGGAGACCGAAGAATATATGCGCAACCATTATCCTCACTTGTTTCCCGATTCGAGTAAAGGAATTTCGAGGACGAAATTGTTTTAAGGAGGGGAGAATTGTAATAGCCCCGTCCTAAAAACATACACTCGTTCATGCATACACGCATACTTATGACTTACGCGTATAATTATACTTGTATATGATATGTTAGTGGGGTATTGGATGATAAGTATTTGAAATAATAGGAAGAAATAGGGGCTCAATTGTAAGTATTTGGAATAATAGGAAGAATTAGGGACTCAATTGAATGTAATCTAAGTTGGGGGACTAGAATAAAAACAAGCCAAAACATGAGGAACCAAAATGAACTTTGCCAAAATATCTTCACAACCTTATCAAGATTACTTACCTGGTCATTATCTCTTCTTATCCCATCTGGTTTCCCGTTTTGAGAGAGAGAAAGAGAGAAAAACCCCATTTCTTTGTCAAATTCGGATGATCAAGCTGGAAATCTAGGTAAGTTCATCCCCAGCTCTGTTTTGCACTCTTGATTTCGAGACTGTAAGGTCAGATTTGGAACAAGTTGTAAGAATAAAAATTGTTGGTTTGTGTCTTATCTAGGTCTCTGTGAAAGGGTTTTTTATTTAGTAATTTATATTTCGGGTTATGATGGTATGAACACATGTTGTTCTAGGTGATCCGATGCTTGGCAGATTAGTGTGCAAACTTTAAAACTATGGTATTCTTTGAGTGTTGAGTATTTTGATCTGCTTTTTGGATATGTTTTATATTGATATGTCTAGTTCTTTTTTAAAAAATAATTAGGTCTTTATTATGTCCCAATCTAGATTTATTGTTGTTTGTTTGGAAACTGCTCGGTAACAAGGGTGCTTGGAAACTAGTTAGAGTTTGAAAATCTAGAATAAATCATGTATATGGAATATTGGGCTTATTTTTGGATATGTTAGACCCCTTTGAGTCTAGTTTCATGTAAAACTGGAATTTTGGCATTTTACCCTGTATTGTAGGATTTATAGTACAATGAGTGTGAACTTTCAAGAGGTCAAGTACCCATAAACAAATGGCAGCAACTCTGATTTTTAGAAAATCATCATGAGTTGTGTATTTCGTACCTAGACTTGATTTTTGGATATGTTAGAGCCCTATGAGTCTAGTTTCATGTGAAACTAGAATTTCATCATTTGAATCTGTATTTTGGGATTTATGGTAGAAAGAGTGAAAAGGGGTCAAGTACCCATAAAGGAATAAGTTAACCCTAAAGTCATATTTTGTACCTTGAGCATATTTAGAAGTTTAATCATGATAAAATAACTTATAAAAGTATATGTGTATGTGTTTATAGACGCCGGAGAGTGTGAGGCGTGAGACGCGATGCATTGATAAACGACAAAGACGTCATTTTTTTATGAGTTGAATAATAATCGTTGTGCCATGATGTGTTATTGCTATTGAGTGCTAATATTATATTTCTTGATATTGATACTATGGTGTGAATGATGTGTCATTTGCTAGTTGACACAAACGTTGTGTTTATTGATGTTATAACAATATTATGTGTATTGATATTGATATCACGATGTAAATGATGTGCCGTTTGCTAGTTGATGCAAACGTTATGTTTATTGATGTTATAATGGATATGTACCATGATGTAAGCCATGGTTGTTGTATATGCTATATGTGAAACATTAATGATATATGCAAGGCTAAGAGGTTAAGGTTATGACTGGCTTGTCCAAGTTTCGCAAATACAAGTTTACAAGGACCCAATAGGTCAACTACAAGTTATAAAAGTTGGCCAAGCAATACATGTGTACAAGTTTACAAGTTACAAGTACCCGGGCGGAACTTGACATTTCCAAGTCATAACCGACAAGAAAAAGGAAAGCATGTAATCTTAGAGTCATATGAACTCCATGTATTGTTTATATGTGATGATACTCGGATGATGTGATTACATGTTATGGTTTCAATGAATTATTGTTCTCTCATTGAGTAGCATCTCATTAAAAATGCAATTACTTTTTAGGTACAAGAAGTTAAGAAACTTAGAGCTTGTTTCTGTCGCTCATTTCACAACATGAGTAACGAAGTCGGTTGGCGATCTCCCTCTCCTCTCTCTCATTATGCCGAGCATATGCATCGTAGGAGATTTTTGAATTGTATATGTAACTATGTAAATATGAACTCCCGGAGGTGTTTTGAGACGTGTTTATGAACAAAGAAAAAAAAATGGTTTTGATTGAATATTCAAGGGTTATAAGTGGAAAGAATGTTGTTGATTAGGTTTTGAAGTGTTATGGCTGAAAAAACCCTTGTTTTGGACAGAAATGTACATGGGAAGGTACACGCCCGTGTGGAAGGCCGTGTAACCTTCTATTTTCAAGGGAAAATGAGTTTTAAGTTACACGGGCAAGTACACGATGGTGTTGGAGGCCGTGTAATCTATCGCCCAAAAAAAAATTTCTAATCGTTCTAATATGAGGTTTTAACGATCCTAAGTGATATTTTATGATTAATTGAGTTTTCTAGAGCTAAAATGGCTAAGTTATACGATGCTTTTATAAGGAATTAGGTTAAGGACGCTACGGATTGACTTACGAGGACGGAAGAGTGATGTTAACCGATTTGGATGGATGGAGTGGGTCGAAGGGGGACACCGATCTATGGAGTTGAATCATTGGATGGAGTTTGGTTTATGATAGGAGAGTAGGTTTGTGCAAAGGGAAAAATTGACTCAACAAACTCGGATATGACGAGCGATGTAAAAAAGATTTTTTGTTTTGTCAAAACAACGATAGCCCATATGTGATGGGCTATAGCCCAAGAAAATACAAGGTGCGGATCTAAAGTCAATTTTATGTTTGTTATAAGGCCTTACATATGAAAAACGAGAGATAGCCAAAGATTTTTAAAAAGGAACAATCTAGGATTTTCTTGAACACATGTTCAAAAGGTGATTTATACTCGATGATAGGAGAGGGCATTCTATTAATTAGGAAAACAACGGTGTCAAAGGCGTATGTCCGAGTGTTATTTAGGAACGTGGGCCTCTGCTAAAAGAGTGAGGCTCGTTTCCACAATATGACGATGTCGTTGCTCATACGTAATTAAGCCGACACATGATGTGGTGGGAAATTACTCTATTTAAAAAAAATATTGAGGCCTCGAAATTTTCCACCCTAATCGGTTTAGACTTGTTTGATTTTGTAATTAAACCGACGTTCAACTAGGTTTTGGAATTGAATGAAAACATTGTAAACGTTTGATTTTTTTCATAAGGGATAGAACCATATGTGCTTAGAGAATTGATCAATAAAAATAATATAGTATTTAAAACCATCAACGAAATAATAGGGGAAGGACCCCAAACATCATTGAAAATTAAATTCAAGCTACTAGTGTTATGATTGTTTGGTAAAAGTAATGACAAACAACTAGATTTTCCTACGGGACACGAAAAGCAATGACTCGATAATTTTAAAGAGTTGGATAAAGAAGGCTATTTTAAAAGAAAATTTAGAACTCGATGGTGAGGGTGTCCCATTCTAGAGTGCCAAATAGGTGCGGAGGCTTTTGCTTGAAAGTGCTTTAAGACTGGAGGTGGGAGACAAAGCATGAAGGGAATAGAGATTGACATCACTCCTGTTTGAAAGAATTTTGATCTTATGTATCCGGTCCTTAACACAAAACATAGAAGGGTGAAATTCTTAAAAAAAACCATTTTCTTTAGTAAGTTGTTTTACGGATAATAAGGGTTGGGTTATTTGTGGGGTGTGTAACACATCAAGTAGTTTAATAGAATTAATAGTAGTTGTAATATAACTTGAACCAATGTGCAAAATAGATAAAAACTCATCGTTTTTAACCCGGAGTTGATCCTTAACCATGTATGGTTCATATGTGCTTAAGTCGGCCAAGTCAAGAGTCACATGATGTGAGGCACTAGTGTCAAGACATCATATATGTGAGAATAGTCTGTAGGGAGGAGGAAATCGAGATATTTATTATGGGTTGTTGGTGGCTAGTGTGGCGTTGTGGGCGGTGGACAAGCTGTGTGGCTCTAGGCGTGGCATATCCGGCATTTAGTGTGGTTGCCTTGGGTGTTCCGGTAGCTTCGGTTATTTGGGGAGGTGTTTCCATACACAGGGTTGGAGCGACCACGTCCTTTTCCTCTAGACTGTCTTCCATAATTGCGGTTGAAGCTAATATATCGATCACCTTGTGAGTGGTATCTCGAGCCCCCGGTTGCAATGTGGGTTGCAAGAGGTGTGGGTAATAGAGTAGCGGTAGGGGTGGATAGTAGTCTTGGCTATGGTGGTGATGCTGAATCCGAGTCATGGAGAAAGAATTCATGGCTAACCAAGAAGGTATGAAGGTCAATAAATGTTACCGGTTCGGGACGTGTGGAGAGAGTGGTGACAATGTTTTTGAAGTCACTAGAGAGGCCCTCGAAGATGTAGAGATTGAAGTCAATCAAAGGAAGGGGATGGCCGATTCTTCGCTAATTCATCACTAATGGATTTGGCACGATGGAGAAAGGTAGAGACGGGTTCATGGTGCTCCTGCTCGAGTCATTGCAAGGCAAGGTGGAGGCTCATTATCCAAGTGCCATATGGGGAAGCAAGGCCTCTTTCAAGCGTGTACTAGACCTCTCTAGAGGTGGTGGAGTCAATTATCATAGGTAGCACTTCGTTGAGAGAGAGGAGATGAATGTGCTTATTAGGAGCTAGTCTCGCTGGATCTATGCTTTGTAAGTAGGGTTTTGTTGTGGAAGGCCATCATTAGAGGTGGGAATATGGCGGGGGAGGGGGGGCAAGGGAATGATCCATCAACAAACCCGAATAGGTCTTGGCCAAGGAGGAAAGGCTTGAGTTGAACACACCTCATTGGAGTGTTGGATTGGGGAACAACTGGAATCGTTTCAGCGGTGGTGGTGGGGGAGGTGGTGTTGCTAGAGGAAGTCATTGGGTGCAGCTGGGAGGGAGGAAGCGATAGGCATCGACTGGGATTTTGGGAGGAAAAGAAAAAATGTATCGGTTATTTGGGTAGTAGCTTGTGTGGCGTGAGGGACGTGTGGTACCGGCCTAAAAAAGAAAGGAAAGGAAGGGACGTGTGGCATTGCGGTAGCACTAGAAAAGAGTAGGGGCGTGTGGTATTTGGGCGGTAGCTTGTGTGGCGTGAGGGACATATGGTACCGACCTAGCAAAGAAAGGAAAGGAAGAGACGTGTGGCATTGCTGTAGCACTAGAAAAGAGCGAAGGCGTGTGGTATTTAGGCAATAGCTTGTGTGGAAGAAAATGAGAAGTTTGGCTATTAAGCCTTGTAAGGCTTTGATACCAAGATAAGTCGTGTGTTTCGTTGGAAGATATTATTTTCAACTTTGCATTATAAGGACGTTAACATATCCTTTTATATATATGTACAAGTATAATGTAATAAGAACTCTAAGTGATTATATGAGATAAGGATAACACAAAGGATAAGAATAGCTAGATAGAGTTCCTACAAATATCAAACTACTGCAGCAAAGTTTGTGTCTTGCTCTTGTTGCTTAGTCCTAGTAGAATTCTGTCTCAATATGACCAATAAAAACATCGGGTAAAAAAAAATGTAACGGGAAAGAGAAAAAGAAAGGTATTAAATTTAAGGATGGTTAAATTAGAAAGAGAGTTGGTTGTGTGTACGTTAGGTATACTAAAATAAGCAAACAAAATATTAACATGTAAAACCTTTCAAGGATGTTTCTCGATGGTCACGGGACTTTAAACTTGTCACTTTTTCTTAATAAAAATTTGGAATTCCAAAAGGTTGATTTCTAAAATAAAGCATAGTTGTACAATGATCGGGATTGTTTTAGATGGTTTAAAAAAAAAAAGAAAAAAAATTATTCAATTTCAATTTTATTGTAGAATGTCGTCATTAACTTTTTAGTGATAGCATATTAATGTCTAATTAGTTAGATTTGGGTCATTATTCTAAACATAAACCCAAGACAGGTGTCGTATCAAACACTTTTTACATGTAAAAGCTATTCTAGCAACATCTTTGCATGTAAAAATCATAATCCCAGTACTTTTGCTCCCTGTCAGATTCCTTAACATTCGCCTCGGGTGATCAAGAAACAGCCGTCAAATATAATTAACATTATAACTTAATTAGCTTCCATAATATATTCTTTATATACATATGCTTTTGAGAATAACTACGTATACATGTAAAAATTGTAATCCCATTACTTTATTAGTGTGCGGTTAGTAGATTATATGATAATATTAAAAAGAGTTGATTATATTTTTGGTGTACAAAATTGTCAATTGCTTTCTATTATTTTTTTTTGTCAATTTTAATCTTTATTATTTGAGTATGTTAAGTTGTAATTTTTTATTGATTTAAATGGTTCACTTAACTCTTGGTAACTTTATGCTAATGTTGCTATTAATTGCACATATGACACCAAATAGTTAGCATGATTGTCAAACGCGTGACAATAAAAAAAGAGAGTTTATTACATATTTGATGTATAAACTTGTCATTTTTTTCTATTTAAATGTATAAACTTAAATCTTAATGTTTGAGTGTACCAACTTGCATTTTTTTTTTTTTATGAGCGGTTCGTTAAGTTTAGGTTAATGTGTCTATTAACTCGCATGCGTGACACCGTCCTGTTGGTCCATTATCAAACACAAAGCAATTAAAAAAATAAAAAAATTAAAATAAATAGCAACAATCCATTGTCATTCTCGGCTAGTAAAAAAAAAAAAAAACAAATAAATTACATAACAACGATAAGATATTTATGATTTTACATAAAAATATGTTTTTAAAAAGAAAACAAATTAATTAAAAATAACCGAGATAGAAAGACTAAACTCTAAATTCCCATAGCAAAATTTTCCATCTTCAAAGTTTATCCAAACAAGTAAGTTAAATATTAGATTCTTTGCATGATGTAGATTTGGCCAATTCATATTTCGAAATCAAATGGGTTGAAAACGAGGAGCTCTAGAACAGGTAGAACTTGTTCATGTTGATAGTTGAAAGTCGAGGGAAGCTAAAGCATTAGTGGTTCTCTAGAAACTACTAGCTCGATTATGTCTTCTTCTTTGTCTTCTTCTTCTTCTATGTTATCCTCCAACATCAACAATTGTAGTTCGTCCATTTGTCTTGATTTTTTTTTTTTTTTTTAAATGGTTTGATAGTAGTGATTTATTCTAATATATGGTGGTGGGTTTTGATGTTAGTAACGACAATGAATTTTCCGATGATGGTGGACATGGGTTTACTATCGGGTAGCTATGGTAATTGTTATTGGTGGTGCATAATTATTGAATTTATTTGCTAATTGTGAGATGTGACAAGATGATTTGCTCTTCTTTTTGGGATATGAGGAGGTGAAAATTTGAATATTGACAACTGGTTTTATAGTGAAAGCTGGCTATTTGGAAGATAATGAGGTGAAACAAGATTTTGATTTGGAGTGAAGGATGACTTGAATTTGTGTTGGATAAAATAGATTTATTAAAGAAGTTCTTTATTTAATTTTATATATTTATTTTTGTAGTGGCGTTTTTATTATTTTGGATGCAAACATTTGTTAATTTTTTTTTTTAAGTTTTTAATTTGGATGTGGTGACGTGAAGTTTGTAGTTGCCACATGTCTGACAATAAAACCAACATGATGATGCCATGTATGTAGTTAATAGACACATCAGTCTATAATTAGCGAAAGCATTTAAATAGAAAAATGAAATTACAATGTAGTACACTCAATCCTCAAATAAAAATCTTGATAAGTTTGTTCTCCAAATATTTAATAACCATTTTTTTTTCTGGCCATATGTCCGGTAATTAAGCACATAATTTGGTGCTACATATGCAATTAATAGTCACATCAATATAAAATTAACGAGAGTTAATGAAAATATTCAAATAAAAAAAATTACAACTTGGTATATTTAAATAGTAAAAAATATAGTTTATATATTCAAATAGAAAAAAATTAATGGCTTTTTACACTAAAAATGTGTAGTTACTCTATTATAAATACATGTACGTACGTACATGTTGAGCGTCTATTAAATCCAAGAAAATGAAATCTTCATCATAGTTATAATATAATTTCATTTGACATTTTGATATAAATATCTATGTCGAATATCTACAACCAAAAAATAAAAAAATTAGGTTGATCGATTATTTTATGCAATACCAACCACTGGATAAACGAAATGTCCCCTCTTATGTATTCAAAAACTCCGAGCTTGAATTGGAGAAATTTTGCACCGAACCATGCACCCCAACATATATTAAAGAACAAGAGTAATTTACTAAGAAAAATTAAAAGAAAAGAAAAACTCAGATCACTTCTTACATAATATTCTTATCGATGGATTTGATATATACATACATGAATTATATTCATCAGCATGGGATAACAAATGTGCATATCACTTATGTAGCTAGCTCCTATTTATACCTTTTATTTTCAGGAAAAAAAAAAAAGGGATAGCTTGGCATGTGAAAAAAAACAAAAACTTAATAGGATAAATAATTTAGGTACGCAAACGAAATGTTCCCAGCCGCACTTTCGGTTTATTTAGGGCATGAAACCCTATTCCCATAAACTGGTTGCATGCAGTTTTATTATCATATCATGGACTAATTAGAGGCCTTGGAATGATCAATAACTGATCTCGCTAGGAAAGGCAGGTGGAGGTTGATGATAATTGGCACGGCCAACAAAGTTCTTTTCATTCAACGAGCAATGGCCCGTTCCGCGTGGGATATTCGAGCAAGGGGAACCCCTAGATGGTGGCACTGGACCCCGTTGGAGGGACTCAATATGTGGAAAATGTTTTTTCAACCACTGCTCCCCGTGTATAGGCCTCATGGCTGCACCAAATTGTAGTGTGCTTAAAGCGAACAAAATGGTGAACAATGTGAAAAAAAATGTGATATGACTCTTTCGGTTAAAGGCCATTTGTTTTGGCGATGAACTTTAGGTCTCTGTTGCAGTATTCTGATGAGGAAGAGGGAAATACAGGGGGGATTGGAAGAGAATGGGTTGAAGTAGAGAATTGATATTAACACACATATATATACACACACATAACGTATCTATGTCTTACGTACGAGGCAGGATTTTTGCTCCCTCTCCTACTGGTAATTGGTTAATTGACTTCTGCGGAAAATGCATGGATTTTTTACGATTGACTTGGCCATGAATTGATGAAGTTTCAAATATAATATTGTCTAAAATCTGAATCGCACAGACCCTTGAATGACAAACGGTTTTTTTTCCGAGTCAAGACGGGTTAAAAATGCATGCTGAGACAAGTTATTGGCAGTTTCCATGTGACATGAAAGGAATGAAATTAAGAAAGAAAGTAAACAATTAACAATTTCCAATTCCTTGAATTATAGTACGATTGGACTTTGATTTAGAATTAGTAATGGAGAATCCAACTCGCTGAGTCCTTTGAGGGAATGAATGACACTGAATTTCTTTCATAGAGCTGGAAAGATAGCTTATAAAATTGACAAATATCCTATAAATTTAACCTTCAAACAAGTACGTTCTTGGAAGAGGACTGTGTGTTTCATGAATCCATGTCGTGAAATCCATGAGGTGGGTCCAGGCCCTAAGACTGGAAAACGGGATCAACCCGGTCGTATCCGGTGCTTGTGGTCCGTGCGGAACGGTGACTGACTTTGATCCCCCAAATTAGCGTATGCAAAATATGGTCAACAAACGCATGCATGCCTAGGCTAGGACTATATTTTTTGCAACTTGGAAGCCGCAACTTAAGGTACCGTTCGTTTAGATTTTTGAATAAATTATTAAAAACAATAAATAAATCAAATTTAACTTGGGGGACTGATTTTAGTTATAAAGAAATATTAAAAAAATATCATATTGATAAAAGTTCAATTGCAAAATAATAATCTTATGAAGACAAACATTTTGTACCTAATAAATCATGAAATTATCATTTTTGAATCTGCATCTTCATTTTTTTTTTAATTTTAATTCAAGTGTAATATAAAATGAATTTATTATCATACATTTGATTAAAACCATTTTTTAATTCATAATATGTTTAAATGTATTGAGTATTTAATTTTTTTAATAAATTTAAAGATTCAAAAACAAAGTCTATATATTATTTAAGAGGATTTACAATAATTATTGAAAATTATAAATATTAAAAAATTAATGAAAAAAGCTATATAAAATTTTAAAATAAGGGATGGAATGAGAGAAATTAAGAAAGAATCAATCATATATATATATATGAAACATTTGAAATAATATTTATACAACATTAAGGATGTGTGAAATAAGATAATTAAACATTGTTATATAGATAATTATTTCAAATTTTTATGCAAAATTGTTTTTCCTATTACACTTGGAGTTTTTTTTTTTTTTTTTTTTAATGTTGGTGTTTTTGGTGAATAAATACATAAATGGACATTCACTATTATAACATGAATGTGTTTCAAACAAAAAGCAAAAACATCATATTTAATTCATCCAAAATTTTAATTGAAGGGAAAAACACTTCAAAAACTTTTGCAGAGATGATAGGAAACCTTTGAATTATAATATAAGAGAAAAAAACAAAAAATGAAAACCAAAAGAAAAGCAGAATTTACCCACAAAAAAAAAAAAAGAAGAAGAAAAAAGATCATTTATGATTTTTTTTTTTTAGAATTTACCAAGTGCACCAAGTAAAAAAAAAAAAAATTAAAAATTAAAAAAGATTAAAAAAAGAAGAAGATAGACGACACGTCCTCGCGCCTTCTTCTCACCAAAAAGTCGCCCTCCTCCAAAAAAAAAAAAAAAAAAAATGTTGTTGCCATCTTTTTTTTGGATAAAAAAACTATCGATCATCCAAAACTTCTCTATAAATTCACCTAGGCCATCAAAATTCATTTTTATTTATATTCAAATAACCAAATCAATTTCTAATTTTTATCTCTAAATTGGAGCTTTAATCTATCTTTACTGTACATTTGTTAACTCTTAAATACCTACAATTGACTTTGAAGGTTTAGATTCATGTGACGGTGCTTAAAATGAATTTGTTGTCAAAATCTGACATTCTCTTAACTCTCTCTCTCCTTCTCAGTTCCTCCACCCATCTCTCTCTCTCTCTCAGAGTAAGAGTTGGGGACTTTTTGAACATTTAGCTATTTATCAATAAGGGTTAGAATTAACACTGTTAAAAGGATTAAAATGAAAATTGAATCAAAACGATTCTGTACTCTATGCCAAAATGACATAGTGTTTGGGAGCGGTTTATTGTTCATGTTGAAAAAAGACTATTCAGTTTTAGTTTTTATGATTAAGGGTGATTGTTTTTTTTTTTTTAGCAAACATTCTCTGCCCATCTTTCATGATATTTCTTTATTTCCATTTCGTATATTGTTTTTATTTTTCTAACTTACTTAAAAGCATATTAACTTTAATTTGATTGTCAATTAGCATACATAGTTTAATTTAAGAAAATAGAGTACGAGTGGTGGGTACTACTAGAGTATGAAAGCTGAAGCAATTACCAAAAACTAATTGTGGTTGTGTTTCATGTATAGATAGAGAATTTGTGTTTTTAGAATTTGTTTTTTAAGAAATAAAAACCATTGAAAACAAGTTTATTAACTGAAAATAAAAATTTCCTTAGTTCTCTATTTGACAAAACACACGTTTTCATAGAATCGGGCATTTCTAAAAACAGTAAGGATTGATGTATTTAATTATTCTTTCATAATAAAATTTATACTTATTGGAACTAATCCAATGTGAATATAATTATATTTCTTTTTTATGTTTTTAAGGAATGTTTGCAAGAAAAGTTTAATTGTTTCAAAATGTTTTGTTAAATGAATCTCAACCAGTTTTGCTATCCATTTCACATTTAGCATGCTCTAAGAACATCTCCAATACTCTCTTTATATTAAGATTTTTCTTTATAATAAAGAGGTTTGATCGAAATTCCATCTTCAATGCTCTCTTTATCACAATCTCTATCTTTAAAATTGAGATACGAGTGTCATTGGCTCTCCAATACTAGAGAGTCCAAATGACTCATTATCTTATATTTCATTAATGAAAATTACTATTTCTTATACCATTCAGACCTCTTCACCAATAATCTCTCCGGGTTTTATAGATTTTTTCAAAATAAAGAGTTAAAATAGAGAGTAGCATTGAAGAGGACATTGATTTTCAATTTATAATTAATGATGCTTTCTATTTATATTAAAAATACTAGCTAAAAGTAGAGAGCATAATTGGAGATGCTCTAATCTAATTATATATGACTATCACCGACATCGAAGTGGTGAAGACGTGTGTCAAAAACACAAATACCCAAATACTTCTCTAGATCGAAACCTCCAAGCCTACAATTCAGATACAACAACACACACAATTCAATGCCCATGCATCAATCCATCAGAGGAATCTCTAAAGAAAATTTTGTTTTTCAAACAAATAGGTGAGGTAGATGATGGTGGGTTTGCTGGGTGGGAAAGGGCAGTGTTGGAGTTATGGTTTTTAGTAGGGTTTGGGTTTTTTGGTAGCGGTGAGAAAAGGTTGGGGTTTTTGGTAGAGAGCATACTATTCAATTTTCTGTTTCATTGACCTGGGCATAATATTAGAATAAGTTGTTCAGAAATTGTTTAAATTCGAATAGGATATAGCATTTATTGTTGCAAGGAGAGGCCTGCTGGGTGTCAGCTAATCCAGATTCCAGAATGTATAGAATTTAAAACGTAACAATGTGTGTACCTCAAGAATATAGAAACTCCACAAATATCATTTATGCAAGGTAATTACACATGCAAGGAGAGATCATGTATGCATGTTCACTTATCCACTACAATTTGGCACGTAAGAAAGTAGCGAAAAGAGAAAAGAAAGAATGTGACAGAAGCTCTTTTGATGATCAAGCAGATACAAAAACATAAACAGAAAGAATTGATAGAAAAAAATGACAACGAACCAAGAAAGCAAAACAAGACTAATAAAAGAAACAAGTCTTGAAATGCTACCAGAAAGTAGAAGCGTCTTTCTTCTCTTTCAAACCTCAAAATGAGTGAATTCAGTTTAACACTTTAATCAGACAATAGATACAGAAACAAATGCGCAATCTTTTAAGTAGTTGGCACGTATTTCATATCTGAAAAAGTCGTGAAATTATGGTTTGATTTATAGGGTGCTGAAGGGCATTTAGGAACACCCAACTTGTCTACTTTAGGCCTGGACTTGGGCTTAGGGTTTTTTTTTTATATATATAAATTGGGTTCATTTTTAAGATAGGCCCATTTGATGAAAAACAAAAACTTGTTTTCATTGCTTGCTTCCTTTTTTGATGCAATTACAAATTAGTCCCTTTAATTTTAAGAAATGAATTAATTAATCATTTTTTCAAAAAAAAAAAATCCCTTGATTCAAGTTGATCAATATTAATTTAATATTATTTTATTTTTAAAAATATTTTTTATCATTAATTTTTCTCATATCTATTTATGTTTTTTTTTCTTATTTTTAAATAAAATATAGAAAAAAATAAAAATGACAAAAAAAAATTAATAAATATTGGTTTTTAAAATAAAAATATTACTTTTTAGAAATAAAGGGACTAATTTATAATTTACTCATTTCATGCATAAGATCAACGCGACAGGTATATCACTATATGTATGATTTGATATCACAATTAATATCTTTTTTTTTTTTTAGTCAACATATTTTTCATTGCTTATGTATAACTGAGATTGAGTCTCGTTTTTAGACAATTTTAAGAATATATATTTTATCTTAAATTGATCCATTCAAAGAAATTTAATAAATTTTTTATATCTTATCTTTAATATTTCAATTTAAAAAATCAAGAAAGAAAGTATATTTTCTTAAACACTAGTCAATCCCTTATATCTAGTTAAATATATAGAATTCAGATATATTTAACATTACATGCTTTTTTTTTTTTTTTTTCATTCCACGTTTGAGATATAATTAATTATATTTGGAGGGAGAATAATAAAATTTAACTCCTTTCAATCTTGTATCTTAACAGAAAATTCGTCTAAAATCAACTCGTTTACCATGGACAATAACTTGTTAGTATTTGACATTTAACATTATAGACTTTAGTAATTAATTAAGCATTACCCTTCTTCTTCTTCTTCTTCTTCTTCTTTTCAGATTTATTCAGAGGCCTAAAATACTTTAAGCTATATAATCGGATGTAGTTTTTGTATTATATATACATAGCAGTAAGGTAAATCCTAATCACTAGAATTATTATAAAAAAAACATTACAGGTTCTCAAATTGTGGGTGTGTCATCTAGAATGACTTCAATACATGATTGATAATACGCACGTTGTAGGATCCTATGCATGATGTGATATTTAAGTACCAACTGTCTGAATCCAAGGTTGAAACTTCAAAAACATCAAACTCTGAAGTCAGAGTTAGTTTCTTAATAAACACAGCAAGCTATCTTTGTTCATGATTCGGAAACCAGTCCAACTCATAGTATTTTTTGAAGTCTTGCTAACGCTAAATTAATTTAATTAATTAATAACGAACGCCGTTTGTGAATGTTAAATCACATAATTAAATATTATTATTAGTAACTAACATGATGAATCATTTGTTGTTCATTTATGGACAATTATTGTTAATTACCCAGTAAAAATCATTTTATATTACATCAAATAATTGTTAAATTATGTTTTGTTAATGTCAAAAATAAATGTGAGGAATTAAAAAGAAAAGATAAACCCTTGGATTAATTAGGGAACAAGGTGTTTTGAAACCAATTACTCAAATTTTTATGATTTTGTGAAACTTTCCAATGAGACATTTATACACATATATGTGTTTGTCCGTGCGTGCATGCATAAACAAGCTAATTAATATAAAATTTTAATAATTTTTGTATTCTCTCAATAATTCATCCAAAACAAATGCATTTAATTTTTCATGATTGACTGTTTAATTTGTAGTTAAAAATATATTTATTTCTATTACCGTTATGTTTAGCCATAAAAAAAAAAAAAAACAAAGGGTTATGTATATATAAGAATTTTAGAGATACCAAAAGTCATAGAGTTTATAATAGATATAAATTAAAATTAAAAATATCGATAATGAGAAGTAATTGGTATATGTGGTGCAAAATGTTCTTCAATGAAACGAAAAATAGAAGAAGGAGAAAACAATACCAGGAATGAGAATATGATCAAAGAAGAAGTTAACTCCATAGATGAATGATCAAATTGACAAGGGAAGACCAAAAAGACACATATAAAAGATTTGCCAATCGTTTTTAAAGTTCTTCATCACTCATGCATGCACGTCTTCCCTTTTAATAACCCTATTTAGTGACTTCTTAAAAAAAAAAAAAAAAAGATACGAATAGATAGAGAAATTTGAAGAGGAAACAATCCAAAATATCTTCATCACACAATCTTTCTTTCAACAAGCCAAGAGACAAAAGATTATTAGGCATTTATAATAATATATATCAATTCCTAGTCACTTTAAATTGGACCAATTAATTAATAATTATGATGATGAAAAAGCAAATGTATCTGCTAATCATTTGTTGATAAGTTAAAGAAGTTATACATTCTCCAAAATAAATAATAATAAAAAGTCATTTATAATTCAAATGAATTTTTAAAACTTAGTGAATGAACGATTCAATAATATTTATAAAAACTCTAAAAATCAATTAATTATTAATAAAACACAGGCTGATGTCTTAGTTTATATGACTTTTCTGATGGTGTCATATCTATTATATTTTTGTATGTGTGCCAATTTAGCTAAGCTAGCAACAGAGCATATTCTAGATGCTACATCAAACTCGCTAGATCTGCCTACCTAT